>JAMYXO010000103.1:0-12500 GCA_033310375.1 Conus canariensis
AGTTCTCAGTTTCGGTTCTTTTTTTTCCGGTTCAATTTAATTCATGTTAATAGCCCAGCCGACCTCAAGGGATATAAGGTTCATCCAAAGTCAAATATAGTTTTTGTTTGTCTTGGTTTGTGTGTGTGTGTGTGTGTGTGTGTGTGTGGTGTGTGTGTGTGTGTGTGTGTGTGTGTGTGTGTGTTGTTTGTTTGTTTGTTTTTTGGTCTGTAACATGCGAATCTTAAACGAGAGTGCGTCGACTCTTGATGAGGAAAAGTCTGTGTTGTGACGGAAACTACTGCATCGAACCCATATCACATGTTCGTCTCAATGGTATTAGTACGTCCCACCTCGCACCTCCCCCACCCCTCCCCCCATCCCAACCCCCCACTTTCCTTTTATTTCCCGATGACTTAAGTTGACGTCAACGCGCTGACTGCTCTAATGTGTCCCTTTGTGGTCAACGCGCTGACAGCCCTAATGTGTCCCTTTGTGGTCAACGCGCTGACTGCCTTAATGTGTCCCTTTGCGGTCAATGCGCTGACTGCCCTAATGTGTCCCTTTGCGGTCAACGTGCTGACCGCCCTAATGTGTCCCTTTGTGGTCAACGCGCTGACTGCCCTAATGTGTCCCTTTGCGGTCAACGCGCTGACTGCCCTAACGTGTCCCGTTGCGGTCAATGCGCTGACAGCCCTAATGTGTCCCTTTGTGGTCAACGCGCTGACAGCCCTAATGTGTCCCTTTGCGGTCAACGCGCTGACTGCCCTAATGTGTCCCTTTGCGGTCAACGCACTGACAGCCCTAATGTGTCCCTTTGTGGTCAACGCGCTGACAGCCCTAATGTGTCCCTTTGTGGTCAACGCGCTGACTGCCCTAATGTGTCCCTTTGCGGTCAACGCGCTGACTGCCCTAATGTGTCCCTTTGCGGTTAACGCGCTGACAGCCCTAATGTGTCCCTTTGCGGTCAACGCGCTGACTGCCCTAATGTGTCCCTTTGTGGTCAACGCGCTGACTGCCCTAATGTGTCCCTTTGCGGTCAACGCGCTGACAGCCCTAATGTGTCCCTTTGCGGTCCGCAGGGCCATAAACAACATTACCTTACCTTATCCCCCCCCCCTCCTCCCCCGCCCTCCGCCGTATCTGATATTTCATGTCCTCACAGTGCCATTATTCATACAGCGCTCACTCCCCCCTCCCCGTCACCCACCCCCTCCTTTGCACTCCCATCGTCTCCCTACCCCCCCCCCCCCCCCCCCCCCCCCCGTACTGTCAGCATTTTTTTTTTATTGTTAACAATACCATCGCACAATAACCTCAGGTAATACATTTTTTTATCATGCTTACTTTAGCGTTCCTATTTGAAGAGTTCCCGATGACTTTGACGTTCCTATTTGAAGAGTTTCCAGATGACTTTGACGTTCCTATTTGAAGAGTTCCCAGATGATTTTGACGTTCCTATTTGAAGAGTTCCCAGATGACTTTGACGTTCCCATTGGAAGAGTTCCCAGATGACTTTGACGTTCCTATTTGAAGAGTTCCCAGATGACTTTGACGTTCCTATTTGAAGAGTTCCCGATGACTTTGACGTTCCTATTTAAAGAGTTTCCAGATGATTTTGACGTTCCTATTTGAAGAGTTCCAGATGCAGCTGACCAGAGACGC
Source organism: Conus canariensis (assembly GCA_033310375.1). NCBI lineage: Eukaryota > Metazoa > Mollusca > Gastropoda > Neogastropoda > Conidae > Conus > Conus canariensis. Next base: position 1,645 of record JAMYXO010000103.1, read on the forward strand.
TCTGTCTGACGTCCAGTCTGTGTCTGAGTTCTTCACCACCAAGCTTTCTCTAATTTAATTTCATTCGCCTGGTTAATCAAAGCTTGTAAATCAATGGAGATTTAATACAAATCGAGGGAAATAGAATACTCTTCAGGGCATAGGAGGCGCCCACACATACAGCAGAGAGAGAGAGTGAGGGAATGGAGAGAGAGAGAGAGAGAGAGAGAGAGAGAGAGAGAGAGAGAGAGAGAGACTCAGGCGTACATACACGAATCGCGCGTACTCACACACACACACACACACACACACACACACACACACACACACACACACACACACACACACACACGAGCGCGCGCGCGCGCGCGCGCGCGTGCGCTCATACACATAGTTTTAGTTTCATCAACGTGTCACTGCTTGCGGACCAGTCCATATACGCTACACCACATCTGCTAAGTTTCAAGTCCACACTGAGCATGTTTTAAAGCTGATGGATAAATGAATTATTGACCAAGATGAGAGAATTTAAGAAGAGCGTCTCACGGCGACAACTTAGCAGATGTCTGACTTACGCATTAGCCCAACGCGCTGGTCACATCTTGAGTTCCTACCTAACATTGGCTGTACTATCATCATCATTGGATGTGTGTGTGGTGTGTGTGCACGTGTGAGAGTACATGTGTGTGTGCATGGCTGTGTGGGCACAGGACCATGTGTGTGTTCCAGTGTATGCGGCAGGCGCGCCCCCGCACCCGTGTGTGTGTGTGTGTGTGTGTGTGTGTGTGTGTGTGTGTGTGTGTGTGTGTGTATGTGTGTGTGTGTGTGTGTGTGTGTGTGTGTGTGTGTGTGTGTGAGTGATCTGTGTGCTGATGTGAGCAACACTGGCTGTTGCAATAGACCTTGAAGATACATACAGCAAAGTCCAGTTCTCGCTTCTCATGGAGCTGCTCCTTGACTATGAAGCCAGCAGAACACCTACACGATGGGTTGTGAAGCCAGCAGAACACCTACACGATGGGTTGTGAAGCCAGCAGAGCACCTGCATGATGGGATGTGAAGCCAGCAGAACACCTACACGATGGGTTGTGAAGCCAGCAGAACACCTACACAATGGGTTGCAGCAGCGCTTCAGGAGCGAACCGTCATCCTACAATTTGCTGATTGGACGTCTGAACCTCATATTGAACTCTCCATGGGATTACCTTGAGATTCTCCTCTCAGCCCTGGTTTATGTGAATATAAGAGGGTCAGCTGCATTGCACAGTCTTCAGAAAAGTACATGACCTTTACTATTGACTGTTTATCCTTTTATGACACTGCCCAGCATCTGATGGCAAGTTTGGATAAATTATCAGGATCTCTACAAGACTTCCCAATAACTAAACAATATTTTGACCCACCTTTAGTACGTAAAGGTGTCTATCCTTATGAATACATGAACTCGTGGGAAAGGTTTGATGAAGACTCACTTCCTCCTAAAGGCGCTTTCTTTTCTAGTCTTAGAGGAAAGGACATAACCGACTCTGAATATGAACACGCACAGAAAGCCTGGACAGAATTACACTGTCAAACAATGGGCGATTATCATGATCAATATCTAATGGCTGATGTGTGTTTATTGGCAGACGTCTTTCAGAATTACAGATCTACATGCATGAAACATTACGGTCTAGATTCATCACATTACATCTCCGCCCCTGGTCTTTCTTGGGATGCATTCTTAAAGTCTACAAACATTGAGATTGACTTAATATCTGATCTGACTACACTCCAGATGATTGAAGATGGGCTGAGGGGAGGCATTAGCATGGCCTCGCACCCTTACTGCAAAGCCAACAACAAGTATTTAGATGACTATGACCCCACTAAACCATCTAACTATCTAATGTACTTAGACGCCAACAATCTGTATGGGTGGGCCATGAGCCAGGCACTGCCATTGAGAAACTTTAAAATGATACAAGGCCCTCATGATGTTAATACTGTGTTAGGTATGTTGTCACAGCTTACACCTGATTATCCAATAGGACTAATCTTAGAGGTAGACTTAGAATATCCTACAGAGTTGCATGACCTCCATAATGATTACCCCCTAGCAGCAGAAAGCTTAAAGATGACCCCCACAGAACCGCCTAAGCTTGTGCCCAATCTTCGCCACAAAACTAAGTACGTATGTCATTACAGACTGCTACAGTTTTACCTAAGACACGGACTAAAACTTACCGCCATTCATAGACTAATTGTTTTTGATCAAGAGCCTTTTATGAGACCATATATTATGAAGAATACTCAGCTTAGGACTGCGGCCACTGACGCTTCAGAAAAAGACTTTTTTTAAACTAATGAACAACAGTTGTTTTGGCAAAACCATGGAGAACGTACACAATCGTAAAGATGTAAGATTAGTTACAAAAGAACAAAGAGCAATTAAGCTGGTCTCTAAACCTAACTACCAAGACTTTAGAAGATTTAGCGACAGCCTGGTTGGCGTTATGATGAAGAAACAGAATGTGAAGTTGGACAAGCCGGTGTTTATTGGGTTTACTGTGCTAGAGCTGTCAAAATTGTTAATGCTTGAATTTCTGTATGACTACTTTAAACCGCTGTACCCAGAGTCCAGAGTTCTTTACACAGACACTGACTCTTTTATTCTGGATGTTCCAACTGAAGACTTTTATAAGGATTTAGAAGCAGAGGTAGCTAAAGGAGCTGATGGGTGGTACGACACATGTGACTACCCAAAGGACAGCCCTTTACATTCAACTGTAAACAAGAAAGTGATTGGAAAGATGAAGGATGAACTTAATGGGACGGTTATACAAGAATATGTTGGCTTACGGTCAAAGATGTATAGCGTTGCTAGCCAGACTTCTGTAATGAAGAAAGCTAAGGGCATAAGTAAAGAAGTTGTAAAAAAAAAATATAAGTCACGACAACTACAAGCAGGCTCTCTTTGAAAACAAAGTATTTCATCACACAAATGTTAATCTGCGCTCTACTCTTCATCAAGTAAACACAACTGCTGTTAATAAGAAATCACTAGTCTCTAACAATAACAAGCGAACTTACGTTAATCCCGAGTTTTCATACGCTATAGGTCACTGGAGAACCGACTTGAAAGATTAACTTGGCTGACTTAAATTAAGATCTTAACTAGTACTTAGCTAGTACTTTACTTAAGATCTTTACTAGTACTTAACATGACTTGCACTTTACTTACACTTTACTTACACTTAACTAGTTATAACTGACCTAACTTGTACTTAACCAGTACTTAACCTGTACTTAACAACACATTAAAAACTAATTTAGTAAAATAATGGGTTTACAGAAGGAGGTTGTGCTTTTTTTGCGAAGCTGGTTCTTCTTCTTTTACTGTTTTTGTGGGGATTTGTAACTTTGTTGCTAAGTATGGGGTTAGACACTTGTATGCCAAAAGCCCCCCACCAACAACAATACTCCCCAGTACATAATAATACATCTTATAGTTTGATTGTGTTGTTGTTGGTGACGGTGGCGGTGCTGGTGCTGATGTTGTATTACTATCTAATAATTTTTGTTTTGCTGCTTGGTTTGCTTTTTGCAGTCTGTTCCATTCAGCTAGTTTACGACCGGCCTCAACACGCCCAGGACTTTTAGACTTAGTAACACTACTCACTTGTGGCGCACTCAGTTGTGGGACACTCACTTGTGGGACACTCACTTGTGGGGCATTCTGCTCCTGTGGAGTCGCAATCTTCTCCTGCTCGCTCATTTTTTTAGTGCGATTAAAATTAATATGATTAAAATTAATATGATTGAAAGTAATTAATCCCATGATGAATGGACATAACAACGTCCCAAATCTATAATACATGTCACATGCAAGAGATTCTAGGGACTTGGTTAAAACCGGATCTTGTGTTAAGTCATATTTTAAATCTTCTGAATCAATCGGCGCTATCTTGCCTACTAATTTAGCATATAAACTAATCATTGTCTGTCCCACCGATCTAACCATTTTTGATCCTAGCTGTGCTTCGTACCTAGCGTAATACTTCTCAACGTCTGATGTAGACAATTGCTGAATCTGTTCGATACTTAGTTCAACGCCTAAATACTGCCTGGTTTTCCCACACGCAGCCAGAGAGTATAATCTTTCTTTATGACAGAGGTTTGGGTCTGCTGCCTCCTCACACTTTAATAGCTCGTCGCAATCCATTTTTAAACTCTTTTTAAAAGCAATAAAAATAATAAAACCATGAGTTTAACGTTGGTTAATTATGCAGTGCCCATTGTTTGCATTATAGTTTATTCAACCCTAGCAAAATGTTTGTTAAGAATAAAACCGCCCAACATGGGAAAGAGAGAAGATTCGCCGAAACTAGTTACAACCTTATTTTTAGCTCTAGCAACAAAAGATTATCTGATTAAAGAGCACATAGACAGTCTTTCATATTATGATTATTTTAATTATTTTTTTAGTTAATAAAAAACATGAGCACCGCAAAGATCATCAATACTATTTACCACTCTGCTGTAATCAGCGGTCTTAGTATAGGATATAGCATGTTAGCAAAAAACATGTTTAAGATGAGGCCGGCTGATCTAGGAAGGTTAGACATTGAGGATGTTGTTAAGGTTATAGCTGTAATAACGGCAGGGATTGCCTCAAAAGACTTTCTTGTTACACAGGGGATTATCCCAGAAAACATCAATGCATAGAAATATTGATTTATAAAAAGATTCATTCTAGAAAATATTGATTTATAAAAAATATTCATTCATTTATAAAAAGATGTCTGGATTAGTTCTGATGGTGGAAGGAGCTATTGTTAATGCATTGGCTTTCTCTGGCAGCAATTATGTGTTTAGTAAATTGCGGTCTGATGAAGAGAGAGAACGCCATACCAAGGCAATGGGAGATTTAGCTAAGGCAAGAGACGCTTACGAGAAAAGGAGGATTGCTCACTTAGACTTTATTAATAAAAAGTTAAGAGAGCAGGGACATGCAGAGCACACATTTACAGACGTTGATGATGCAATGAATGAATATTACTTAGTGACAGGAAAGAAGTTTCTAACATCGTCACCGCCAGAACTGTCTGACTTTTATGAACCATCTGAGGATCAGAAAACGGTAGAAATAGGCTTTATTATAGGCGCTATGGGAGCAATTTTTCTTCTTGCATATTCAATCTAAAAAACATAGTTAAAAATGTAATTAAAAAACAGTCCCTTCTTATGGACGATACGAAGTACAAAATATATTATTCTCCTAGAGAGTATTGGAAAGGAAAGGCTGCTATTGATAAACTGAGTAAAGCTGCTAGGGTGTCTGAATCAGAAGCGAAAGACTGGCTTTCAAAACAAGCGATCTGGCAAATATATCTGCCTGCCCCAAAAAGAATAATAAGGCCTAGATTTGTTAACTCAGTTCCTAATGACACCCACCAGATGGACTTGTTGTATCTTCCACATGACAAAGTTAGAAGAAAAAAGTTTAAGTATGCTCTTACGGTTGTTGACATGGCTTCAAGATATAAAGATGCTGAGCCTTTAACGGATAAAAGCTCAACTGCTGTGGCTGTGGCTTTACAACAAATATACATGCGAGGTCCATTAAAGTATCCTAGGTTGATCCAGGTTGATGATGGGAAAGAGTTTAAAGGAGCTGTAAACCAACTGTTTTTAAGACACCGGGTTACAGTTAAGAGAGGGATTCCAGGCAACCATCGCTCCCAGGCTCTAGTAGAAAACTTTAATAAGAATCTAGCTGAGCGTCTGTTTACCTATCAATATCATAGAGACCTTATGGACAAAACACGCAACACAGAATGGGTCAGAAGGCTGCCAGCAGTCTTACGCGCCATGAACAATGAAGAATTTAAAGCAATGGGCCTTAAACCTGTGAACGCAATCAAATTAAAAAAAATAAGTATTACTGAAGACATCCAAGGTAATCAAAAACTCTTGCCTTTTGGACTAAAAGTAAGATACTTGTATGCTCCTGGAGAGGCAGAGGGTGATGTTAGAATTAGAGCCACAGACCCTATATGGAGCGTAGACGTATATGAAGTTGAAAGAATTATGAAAATAGCCCCTCCCGTGTATTATTTAAGAGAAACTCTTTCTTCCAAAAAGCCCGCCCCTAAAAGATCGTTTGTTCGCGAAGAGTTGCAAGTTGTCCCACCAAACACAGTGCCTGTTAGTTAGTTAAAAAAAATAGTATTTATTTTTTTGTTAAACTTATGATTTATTTATTTTAGTTCACATCTTATTTTTTTAGTCTATTTTGGGTTTAACTGATTGTTTGCTTGTTTTTCAATGTTCTGTTTGATTGTCTCAGTGTCTACCTGTTGCGAAGTAAAAGTCTTTCTCCACTCCTTTTGAAGTTCAGTTTTTTGTCGTCTGTAATCCTCACCATCAGCCATAAGGCGCTCAAATTCTTCAGCTGTAATGTTTTCATCCTGCAATGCTTTGCTTATTCTCAGTCTTAATGAACAAAGTTTTGCTGATGCTAGGGCTACAATGGCAGTGTGCTTTTGTAGTTTAGGCGTTAATTTTTTTTAAAACAGCACTCACAACCATAGACATAGCACCTAAACCCAAACCAAGGCTCCCTAATGCTAAAGAGGCTGGCGCTCCAGCCCCAGTAGCTAAAAGAGCAACGCTAGACCCAGCACTTACGCTCGCTACAGCTGATGAGCCAGTAATCACATAAGAAAGAGTATTTAAAACTTTAGCATATTTCTTTCTAGTAACCCTATACTTATCCAAGTCACTTTCTATTTCTTCTTGAAGTTCAGTTATTTGCTCTAACCTAAACTTTTGAGCCTGATCATCCATTTTTTAATTAAGATTAATTTTTTAATTAAGATTAATCTTGTACATATCTTCTTATTAACCCTTCTGGCAGCACTTCATCAACAGAGTAAAACCCAATAAAATCAACATACTTAATTAACATAAAATCAAGTACTGTTAGTTTGTCAACCATCACAGTAACTTTGTCAGAAGATACAGAAGTGTTTATTTCATCCCCGTTTTTAGTAATAGCAATAACAAGCCTAAGAGGTTCGTCCAATTTTTCAGACTTTATTTGTACACCTCTGATTAACGTATGTTCTGGCAACCTAGGATCAGACTCCCTTGGAGTGATAAATAAGCGAAAAAGCATCGTCATTTTTCTAGGCAGTGGTTCTAGTTTTGGGTTAAATTCTAAGCCAACGGTGTCACCCCCCACTTCAGCTAAGGACTTCTTTCTCTGCAGCATATATTCAGGACCCTGCTTAGTTATTTCAATCTGCTTTTTCTGTTGCGTTCCTGGGACTAGGCTAATAAGAAGGTGTCCTTCATTCAAAGCTTTTCTAAAATTGTTTTTCTTATCAAAGTTATACATAGGGGCTTCGTAGTTCAAACTTTAAATCCCAGTTAATGTCAGGAAGCAACGCCCAGGCATTCTCTCGTTTATGAAGTTTGTATTCGTGTTTGCCAAAATCGTTTGCCCTTAGATTTCTTATCTCTTCCAGGGTAGGATATTGCTGCCGTTTTTTTATCTTCAATTTCTGTTCGTTTGTAAACACCATCGTCGGTGTATTCAAATCCATAAACATTTCCTGCCACTCCTATTAGATCAAAGTCAGTTGTGTCTGCTAGATCTTTTAGCTCTACTGAAACGCATTTAGGAGCTAACTCCGCTTTTGATTCTGGCCCTCGAGACATTCTTTTTATTATAAACAATTTATTATAAATAATCTGTAATAAACAATCTGTAATAAACAATCTATAATAAGCAAACGTATTGAACTGGCGGGTCAGTCCGTAAGCATAGTTTAGCGTGCTTAGATTTTTCTAACTGCTCTTTTATTTTTTTTAGTTCATCCTTGTCCCTGATTATATAATTTTCACTTAAACATTCTTCAAAACTGTCCTTGTCCTTAGTATAGAATAAGATGACTGATTTTAACTGCGATCTAAAGTCTTTTAAGACAGCATTGTATTTTTGAGTTAAGAGCTAAACAGAAACTAATGCGTGTCTTCCGCTAAAGGCTAGCTTAGACAGAGTCCTTCTTTTTTTAACAATGTCTTGTTTGGCTGAACAGTCATCAATAATAAACAGCGTTTCAGTTCCCTCAAATAGCCTATAGTAATGTTCTAAACAGTCGCTTAGCTTGTCAGTAGGATCAACTAAAAATATATTCTCGTCTGTCCAAACAAACTGCCTTTCTTTGTAAGACTTGTTGTGCTTAATGGTTGTGCAGAATATAACAATGTACTCGTAATGAAACCTGTAGACTGTTTGTAACAAATCAAGCACGAAGACAGTTTTCCCACACCCAGTAATCCCACAAATAAGCGAACAGTGCGGGTCTTTGGGCAAAAAGTTCAAACTATCCATCTGTTTTAATAGGCTATTTCTTTCAGTCTATTTTCTTCAATGTTCAGCTGGGCGTCATAAACCACAAAAACGTGCATTTGTATCTGGCCATTCTCCTCCTCTTCCTTATTAATCTGTATGAGTATGCCATCTGACCCTACCCTTCTTCCACTCCCGTGCAGTCTGTTGTCATACGTGGACCTAAAATCCAGCCATAATCCATATTTGTCTGTTAGATAATCTTCGAGTCTTACATCGTGAAGGTGAAGTTTTTTACACACATGATCGGCTGTGGGGCTTGTCTGTCTGCCTCCAGCAAACAATTTTCTTATTTCATCAAAGTGTTGGTCGGGTAAAAGTCCGGCTGAATACAGCTGAAAAGGCTTGCCATCTACTGTGCAAGACAACTGCTCAATTTTTGGGTTGTAAAACACCTCAGATTCCCTCTTAAAAGGAGCTGAGGGTTTAGTAAATAGCAAGAGAATCCCCTTTAGGGACCTTAAAGAATTGCTTATAGCTATTTCCCAGACAGCGTCTTGCTTGTTTTTAATCGCTAGACTGTGGTGTAAAACTCTTTCAAAGTAAACAACCGCCCTACTTTTATACTGGTTTAAGATTGTTCTAGCCAGTTCGGGGTTAGTAACAACGTCAAAATTAAGAGATGTTACTAACAGTGTACTTGGCTTGAGGATCATCTGATAAAATAACAAACCCGCTGTCATTGAATGTCAGTTCGTAAGTAAGTTTGTCTCTTAGTGCGCCTTGGTAATAAGGCTGATGGGTTTTTATCAGTTCAAAATCTAGAGGGATGCAAAATCTGTTCTTAAATGCTCGCGCTATTGCCTGGTCTCCCTCGTCTTCCTTTGCATCTGCAGCATTAAGCCTGTGCTTAAGACCGTTTGGGCTCTGGATCCCTGAAAGATTTTGTCTTTTCTTTCTGTTCTAGGCAGCCACAGATCAGAATAGAGATTAAAAATGTCTGCGCTACTCAGTGAGAAGACTTCTCTACCTTCCAGTTTAATTACCATATTTTTAATGATGGCCCTGCCCAGGTTAGCAACGACAGTAGCATTAGGATCCGCCGACTCAATATCTATTTTGAATAATAGCTTGGCAGTGCCTGGCATTATAACATCGTCAGGCCCGAGGTCACTAAATCTTACTGTTAACATTTCATTGGGCTCAATTGTTGATGGATTATTTACAACGCGCACAGTCTGTCTTATGCCTTTTATGCCATGGGGCTCCTTCGCTTTTCTGTATGGATGAAGGTCGCAACCGTATGGGTTCATTTTTTATAAAACAAAAAATAATAAATATATAAATATGGCTGATGAAGATTTTGACGCGATTAGTCCTATTGTAGAAGATGAAGATGAAATAGAACCGGGCCATTCAATACAAGATGAACTTGAAGGTTTTTAAGTCTAAGTACAATTAAGTCTAAGTACAATTAAACAAAGGCTCCCTGCTGCTGATGCAGAACGATTAAACATTACAAATCTAAGGTCTGATGCTGTTAGAGTTTTACAGAAAATGGGGCGGATGTTGCCAACACGATCTGAAATACAAATGATCTCTATTGAAGAGTTAGGCCAAAGAACAGATGAAGCAATAACAGAAATTGAGACGAGTTTAAATGAAGAAACAATTGGCGGTTCTCAATTGCCTAGGCAAAGAGAAGGTGAGCTGAGTCCTGAAGAAGAAACAGCTTTAAAATCAATTGATGAACCTCCATTGTCTACGAGTGAACACGAGGTTCTTAAAGCTATAATCAAGGATCTTGAAGCTGAACTGCGTGACCTCAGGTCTGTTAAGTCTGCTTTAACAACTACGAACGAAGAACTAAAAAACAATTTGAGAAAATTTAATGAGCTAGAGAGAGAGATAGAAGAAGAAAAAAATAAACTGGCTAATGCAGATGATAACAATTTAGAGCCGGAAGAAAAGGCTAGAATACAGGCGAAAATACAGGATTTAATGATACTAAGAAAAAACAGGTTATCAGCGTTGTATATTAACAGAGAAAAAATAGATGCCCAAATAAGCAGAATCAGAGAAACTATAGACAAAATGATTTATGAAAATACTACGCTAGCAGAAAGAATAAGGGTTCTGTTCAGAGAGCAGGGAATTACAATAGTTAGTATATTAACAGCTGTTGGGTTTGCTATCTCTACACCGGTTTATGCATTAACTGGCAGTGCGCCAACAGGACCAGTAGCTCCTCCAACGCCTCAGCCCGGTAAAAGTTGGATTAGAAAACAACTGCACCATCTAGCAAACCTATTAAAGAAGTTAGCTGTCAAAGCGCTTGATGCTCTGCCTGGCATAATAGGCAGTGTTGTTAGTTGGGTTTTGTCTACCATAGGCAAAGTGGCTGGTTATATGGCTGACCATCTGTGGACGTTAGGAGTGCTGGCTGCCGGTTTAATTTTTAGTGAAATAAAGTATGGCTAATCCAGTAAAAGTTAAAAACACAACAACGGCCGTCTTTTCGCTAGTGTGTCTGTCG
>JAMYXO010000103.1:22500-42500 GCA_033310375.1 Conus canariensis
AATCATTGCCATATGATCCTGCACAATGACCACAATATTCTAGTAGTAGTAGTAGTAGTAATAGTAGTAGTATGTATAGTAAGTAGTAGTAAGTAGTAGTAGTAGTAGTAGTAGCACCAGGAGTGGTCATAAATTGCACGCAACGAATTGATTGAGCAACGAATTTACCGCGAAGTCGGTCAAATTCGTTCTCCAGTCAAATTCATTGCCTGGTCAAATTCATTGCCAATACTGATCCGGCACAATACCAACAAATTCATATATTAGTATAAAGATTAGTAAGTAGTAGTAGTATAGTAGTAGTAGTAGAGTAGTAGTAGATAGAGTAGTAGAAGTATAGTGAGATAGAAGTGAGTGAGTCTATGCGCAAGTCAATTTACAGACAACGAATTTGACTGAGCAACAATTTGACCGCACTGTCGTCAATCGTGTTCCATCAATTCATTGCCTGGTCAAATTCTTGCCAATACTGATCCTGCAAAATGACCAACAATATTCTGTAGTAGTTAGTAGTAGTAGTAGTATAGTAGTAGTATAGTAGTAGTAATAGTAAGTAGTGTAGCAGTAGTAGCAGCAGGAGTGGTCATAATATTGCACGGCAACGAATTTGACTGAGCAACGAATTTGACCGCGACTGTCGCGTCAAATCGTTGCTCCAGTCAAATTCATTGCCTGTTCAAATTCATTGCCAATACGGATCCTGCACAATGACCAACAATATTCTAGTAGTAGTATAGTAGTAGTAGTAGTAGTAGTAGTAGTAGTAGTAGTAGTAGATAGTAGCAGCAGCAGAGCAGTATAGCAGCAGAGTGGTCATGATATCCACAGCAACGAATTGACTGAGGCAAGAATTGACCGCAGTATCAGTCAAATTCATTGCTGGCAAATTCATTGCCAATACTGATCCTGCACAATGACAACAAGTAGTAGTAGTAGTAGTAGTAGTAGTAGTAGTATAGTATATAGTAGTAGTAGTACAGCAGCGCAGGAGTGGTCATAATAGCACGGCAACGAATTTGATTGGAGCAACGAATTTGACGCGACTGTCGCGGTCAATTCGTTGCTCCAGTCAAATCATTGCTGTCAAATTCATTGCCAATACTGATCCGGACAATGACCAACAATTTTCTAGTAGTAGTAGTAGTAGAGTAGTAGTATAGTAGTAGTAGAGTAGTAGCAGATGAGCAGCAGGAGTGGTCATGATATTCCACACAACGAATTGCTGAAGCAACGAATTGACCGCAGATCAGTCAAATTCATGCTGGTCAAATTCATTCCAAACTGACCGCACAAGACCAACAATATCTAGTAGTAGTATAGTAGTAGTAGTAGTAGTAGTAGTAGTAGTAGTAGTAGTAGGTAGCGAGCAGTATAACAGCAGAGAGGTCATAAATTGCACGGCAACGAATTTGACTGGAGCAACGAATTTGACCGCACTGTCGCGTCAAATTCGTTGCTCCAGTCAAATTATTGCCTGGTCAAATTCATTGCCAATACTGATCCTGCACAATGACCAACAAATTAGTTAGTAGTATAGTAGTAGTAGTAGTAGTAGTAGTAGTAGTATAAGTAGTAGTAGTAGTAGTAGTAGTATAGTAGAGTAGCAGTAGTAGCAGCAAGAGTGGTCATGATATTCCACACAACGAATTTGACTGAAGCAACGAATTTGACCGCTGTAAGTCAGTCAAATTCATTGCCTGGTCAAATTCATTGCCAATACTGATCCTGCACAATGACCAACAATATTCTAGTAGTAGTAGTTAGTAGTAGTAGTAGTAGATAGTAGTAGTAGTAGTAGTAGCAGTAGTAACAGCAGGTGGTCATAATATTGCACGGCAACGAATTTGACTGGAGCAAAATTTGACCGCGACTGTCAGGTCAATTCGTTGCACCAGTCAAATTCATTGCCTGGTCAAATTCATTGCCAATACTGATCCTGCACAATGACAACAATATTCTAGTAGTAGTAGTAGTAGTAGTAGTAGTAGTATAGTAGTAGTAGTAGTATAGTAGTAGAGCAGTAATAAGCAGGAGTGGTCATGATATTCCACGCACGAATTTGACTGAAGCAACGAATTTGACCGCAGATCAGTCAAATTCATTGCCTGTCAAATTCATTGCCACTACTGATCCTGCACAATGACCAACAATATTCTAGTAGTAGTAGTATTAGTAGTAGTTAGTATAGTAAGTAGTAGTAGTAGTAGTAGTATAGTAGCAGCAGCAGAGTGGTCATAAATTGCACGGCAACGAATTGACTGGAGCAACGAATTTGACCGCGACTGTCGCGGTCAAATTCGTTGCTCCAGTCAAATTCATTGCCTGGTCAAATCATTGCCAATACTGACCGCACAATGACCAACAATATTCTAGTATAGTAAGTAGTAGTAGTAGTAGTAGTAGTAGTAGTAGTAGTAGTATGTAGTATGTTGCAGTAGAGATAGTATAGTAAGGCAGAGATGGTCATAATATTCACGGCAACGAATTTGACTGGATCAACGAATTTGACCGCGACTGTCGCGGTCAAATCGTGCCAGTCAAATCATTGCCTGTTCAAATTCCTTGCCAATACTGTCCGCAAAATGACCAACAATATTCTAGTAGTAGTAGTATAGTAGTAGTTAGTAGTAGTAGTAGTAGTAGTAGTATAGTAGTATAGTAGTAGTAGTAGCAGTAGTAGCAGCAGGAGTGGTCATAATATTGCACAGCAACGAATTTGACTGGAGCAACAATTTGACCGCGACTGTCCGGTCAAATTCGTTGCTCTAGTCAAATTCATTGCCTGGGCAAATCATGCCTATACTGATCCTGCACAATGACCAACAATATCTAGTAGTAGTAGTATAGTAGTAGTATAGTAGTAGTAGTAAGTAGTAGTATAGTAGTAGTAGTAGTAGTAGTATAGTAGTAGTAGTAGTCACACAGTATACAGCAGAGTGGTCATGATATTCCACAGCAACGAATTGACTGAAGAACGAATTTGACCGCAGTATCAGTCAAATTCATTGTCTGGACAAATTCATTGCCAATACTGATCCTGCACAATGAACAACAGTATTCTAGTAGTAGTAGTATAGTAGTAGTATAGTAGTAGTAGTAGTAGTAGTAGTAGTAGTAGTAGTAGTAGTAGTATGTGTCAGCAGTAGTAGCAGCAGAGTGGTCATAATATTGCACGGCAACGAATTTGACTGAGCAACGAATTGACCGCGACTGTGGTCAAATTCGTTTCCCATCAAATTCATTGCCTGGCAAATTCATGCCAATACTGATCCGGCACAATGACCAACATTTCTAGTAGTAGATAGTATAGTAGTAGTAGTATATAGAAGTATAGCAGCAGTAGTAGCAGCAGGAGTGGTCATAATATTCCACAGCAACGAATTTGACTGAAGCAACGAATTTGACCGCAGTATCAGTCAAATCATTGCCTGGTCAAATTCATGCCAATACTGATCCGCACAATGACAACAATATTAGTAGTAGTAGTATAGTAGTAGTAGTATAGTAGTAGTAGTAGTAGTAGTAGTAGTAGTATAGTAGTAGTAGTCTAGCAGTAAACAGCAGGAGTGGTCATAATATTGCACGCAAGAATTTGACTGGACAACGAATTTGACCGCGACTGTCGGCAAATTCGTTGCTCCATCAAATTCATTGCCTGGTCAAATTCATTGCCAATACTGATCCTGCACAATGACCCACAATATTGAGTAGTAGTAGTAGTAGTAGTAGTAGTAGTAGTAGTAGTAGTAGTAGTAGTAATAGTAGTAGCGTAGTAGCAGCAGAGTGGTCATGAAAATTCCACGCAACGAATTTGACTGAAGCAACGAATTTGACCGCATATCAGTCAAATTCATTGCCTGGTCAAATTCATTGCCAATACTGATCCGCACAATGACCAACAATATTCTAGTAGTAGTAGTAGTATAGTAGTAGTAGTAGTAGTAGTATAGTAGTAGTAGTAGTAGTATATAGTAGCAGTAGTAGAGAGAGTGGTCATAATATTGCACGCAACGAATTTGACTGAGCAACGAATTGACCGCGACTGTGGTGTCAAATCGTTCACCAGTCAAATTCATTGCCTGGTCAAATTCATTGCAATAGTTCCTGCACAATGACCAACAATATTCTAGTAGTTTTGTAGTATAGTAGTAGTAGTAGTAGTAGTAGTAGTAGAGTAATAGAGTAGTAGCAGCAGGATTTGGGCATATATTACACAGCAACGAATTTGACTGGAGCAACGAATTTGACCGCAGTTTCAGTCAAATCCATTGCCTGGTCAAATTCATTGCCAATACTGATTCGGCACAATGACCAACAATATTCTAGTAGTAGTAGTAGTAGTAGTAGTAGTAGTAGTAGTAGTAGTAGTAGTAGTAGTAGTAGTAGTAGTATTGTTGTTGTTGTAGTGCGTAGCAGTAGTAGCAGCAGGAGTGGTCATAATATTCCACAGCAACGAATTTGACTGAAGCAACGAATTTGACCGCAGTATCAGTCAAATTCATTGCCTGGTCAAATTTATTGCCAATACTGATCCCGCACAATGACCAACAATATTCTAGTAGTAGTAGTAGTAGTAGTAGTAGGGGCAGCAGAGGGACATCCGGAGTCATGAACCGGGTGTGGCCCAACCCCCCTAGAGTGTCAGGAGATAAGGGCCGAAACACTTGCTTGAAGGGGGCTTCTCTGCTGAGGACTCTCTTTTGCCACGCTCTCCACGAGATTCTTTCTACTGATGCATGGGTAAACCATTGACTTCCGGGAATAGGCCGGAGGACGTCCGGGAAAGACCGGAGGACACTGGGAAAGACCAGAACCAAGGGCTCTGTGGGCTGGCTCCCCACTTTGCCTTAAGCATGTGGCTACTAAGAATAAAAGGAAAAGATGCTCCCAGGATTCACCGAAAGGGGAGAGACTGATGAATCCATCGGTGCTCAACCAATCATGACTGCAAATCCCAAACGGACTATGAACATGGACCAAATGGAATATCCATGTGTCTGTGGTAAGCGTTTCGCTACCACCCGTGGCATAAAGATCCACAGAACAAAGATGGGATGTGTGAAGACTCATCTGAATGAGCAGCAGCGCACTGCATCAGCAGATAAGACGTCGGAAGACCAAGGCCAGGATTTAAACCACAGTGCCAAGGACATCCACGCTGTTGGTTCGGATGAGGAATTTGCACAGGCCCTCGATGCCAGGCGCCTGAAACTCAATCTGCCACGAGCAAACGAAACTGAAGATTGGGAGAAACTGGATGCAAAAATCGTCCAAAGACTCGATGCACTGATAGGGAAAAGCACCCTGGAACACAAACTAGCCACATATGGGGACATTGTGTATACCACATGTAGAGACGCCTATGGAGCAAAACTACCCAAAGAGAAAACACCTCCAAAGAAATCCAGACGCCAAGAAAAGATGGACAAGATCAGGGTCCAAAAGAAAAACCTCAGGATGCAAATGAAGACCGCACAGCCAGCTGAAAAACAAGGCTTGGAAAAACTGTGGAAAGACCTGAAAGAAAAACACAGCGCCCTCAGCAAAGCGGAATCTGCGAGGAAGAGGAAGAGCAAAAAGAAGAAGACACAAGAGCGCTTCTTCAGAGACCCCTTCCAGTTTGCCAGAACACTGTTTGAGCAGCCAAAATCTGGGACCCTAAGTGTGGACAAAGGAGTTCTTGAGCAGCATCTGAGGAAAACATACAGAGCAAAGCACCACTCGACATTCAAGGTCTGGTGTGGCCAACCAACCCTGAGGAACAGTTCAATGGCAAGCCTCCAACGTTGGCGGAAATCAAGAAGGTGGTCGACAAAGCCAGAGCCAAATCATCACCAGGGCCAAACGGAATACCTTACCAGCTTTACAAGAAATGTCCCAAGGTGCTGGAGTGGCTCCACAGGCTGCTGCGATCGGCTTGGAGAAACCAGAAGATCAGCGGCCAGTGGATGACGGCAGATGGTGTGTACATCCCCAAAGAGCAAAACTCAAGTGACATCAGCCAGTTCAGGCCAATATCACTACTGAACGTCGAAGGGAAAATCTTCTTCTCTGTCATGGCAGCAAGGCTGACCAAGTACCTGATGGAAAACAAGTACTTGGATGTGTCAGTCCAGAAAGGTGGCATCCCAGGCGTGGCTGGCTGTGTAGAACACGCCACAATGATCTGGGACGCAATCCAAAAAGCAAAAACAGAAAAGAGAGACCTGGACGTAGTGTGGCTTGATCTGGCAAACGCATATGGATCTGTGCCCCATGAGATGATACAGTTGGCTCTTGAGATGTACCATGTGCCAAAGAACATCTGCGACATGCTCAAGAAGTACTTCAATGGCTTCTCAATGCTGTACTCTACCAAGGAGTACACAACAGACTGGATCAACTTGGAAGTGGGTATTGCAATGGGCTGTGCAATTTCCCCAATACTGTTCGTGCTGGCAATGGAACTCATCTTGAAAGCAGCAACAAACAACGCGAGACAAACAGACCTTGGCGATGGATACAAGATGCCTCCTCTCAAGGCCTTCATGGATGACACTACAGTGATTTCATCCAGAGAAGACGAGACACGTCATGTGCTGGAGAGGCTGGACGACATAGTTGCCTCATCCAGAATGAAGTTCAAGCCAAAGAAATCACGGAGTCTCTCACTGAGGAAAGGAAAAGTGGCCGGATCTGTGGTCTTCAGTGTTGCCAACCAGGCCATTCCAACAGTCACAGAAGAACCAGTCAAGAGCCTTGGAAGATGGTATGATGATACGCTGAAAGACACACAAAGAGCAAAAGAAACCAAGCAGATGGCGGAGGAAGGCTTGGAGACCATTGACCAGTGTGGGCTCCCTGGCAAATACAAGGTCTGGTGTCTGCAGTTCATGCTGATACCAAAGCTCCTATGGCCTCTTATGATATACGACATCTGCACCAGCACAGTGGAGGCAATGGAAGCCAAAATCAACAAGTTCACAAGGAAATGGCTTGGTGTCCCACCCTGTCTGACTGACATAGCGCTGTACTGTCGCCAAGCAAAGCTGAAACTACCACTGAAATCCATCCTGGAGGAATACAAAGCAGGGAAGATCAGACTTCAAAGCATGCTGGAGGACTCAGGAGACAAGGTGGTAGAAGCAATCAAGCCCCAGCTGAAGACAGGCAGAAAATGGAAAGTTCAAGAGGCGATGGATTCTGCAAAAGAAAGTCTCAAGATCAGAGAAATAACAGGACACACACAGACCAACAGACAAGGACTGGGGGTGACCAAAACTGAATGGTGGTCAAAGGCCAAAGGAAAAGCCAAAAGAGACATGATGATTCAGGAGATGAGAAAAGAAGAAGACCAAAAAAGACTCCAAAAAGCAGTCCAGCAGAGCCAGCAAGGGCAATGGACAACGTGGGAGAATGCACTCCAAAGAAGTCTCACTTGGAATGACATTTGGCGCATGGCCCCTCTCAGGATCAGCTTCATTCTCAGATCTGCATATGACCTTCTGCCCTCAAATGCAAACCTGGTGAAGTGGGGGAAAACAGACGATCCTGCATGCCCCCTCTGCCATGAAAAACAAACAGTGGAGCATGTCCTAAGCTCATGTAAAGTAGCCCTGGCTCAAGGAAGGTACACATGGAGGCACAACCAAGTGCTCAAAGAGATTGTATAAGTAGTCTGGGCTAGTACCAACACCACAAAAGGGAAAATCAGGACTCCAAAAGCACCCGCAACATTCTTCACGGCAGGAGGCGGCAAATCATGGCCAAGAACAACAGTGCCACTCGAAACATGCAGGCAGAGTCTGCTGGACGGGGCAGATGACTGGGAGTGCACTGCAGACCTCCCAGAATGGAAGAGTCACCCAGAGATCATCAGCAAGAGTGGCATGAGACCAGACATAGTAGTCCACTCTAAGTCAACCAAGCAGCTGATCATGATCGAGCTCACGGTACCATATGAGAACAGAATGGAGGCAGCTCAAATCTACAAGACTGAAAAGTATGCTGATCTGGCAAACAGCCTGAGGAGAGAAGGCTATCAGGTCAAAGTCCTCACTGCAGAAATTGGAGCTAGGGGGTTTGTAGGAACGTCTGCATACAGCCTCATGAAACAGCTCTGTTTCAGGGAAGGAAAACACCAGAGCCCTGAAAGCAATGGCAGAAGCGGCAGAGAGGTGTTCAAGCTGGATCTGGTCAAGGAGGAACAAAAGTGAACTTCATAAGGCTTAAATTTCCTACAAATATCAGGTGTCCCTGTGGCTCAGTGGTTAAAGCGCGAGTCATTAAGTGGAAAATGAGCATGTCCAGAGGGTCATGGGTTCGAATCCCAGCCATGGCTCGTCCCAAGATGGGAAAAAAAGGGGGGGCAGCAGAGGGACATCCGGAGTCATGAACCGGGTGTGGCCCAACCCCCCTTAGAGTGTCAGGAGATAAGGGCCGAAACACTTGCTTGAAGGGGGCTTCTCTTCTGAGGACTCTCTGCTGCCACGCTCTCCACGAGTTTCTTTCCACAGTAGTAGTAATAGTAGTAGTAGCAGCAGTAGTAGCAGTAGGAGTGGTCATAATATTGCACGGCAACGAATTTGACTGGAGCAACGAATTAGACCGCAACTGTCGCGGTCAAATTCGTTGCTCTAGTCAAATTCATTGCCAGTACTGATCCTGCACAATGACCAACAATATTCTAGTAGTAGTAGTAGTAGTAGTACTAGTAGTAGTAGTAGTAGCAGTAGTAGCAGCAGGAGTGGTCATGATATTCCACAGCAACGAATTTGACTGAAGCAACGAATTTGACCGCAGTATCAGTCAAATTCATTGCCTGGTCAAATTCATTCCCAATACTGATCCTGCACAATGACCAACAATATTCTAGTAGTAGTAGTAGTAGTAGTAGTAGTAGTAGTAGTAGTAGTAGTAGCAGTAGCAGTAGTAGCAGCAGGAGTGGTCATAATATTGCACGGCAACGAATTTGACTGGAGCAACGAATTTGACCGCGACTGTCGCGGTCAAATTCGTTGCTCTAGTCAAATTCGTTGCCGTGCAATATTATGACCACTCCTGATCCGGCACAATGACCAACAATATTGTTGTAGTAGTAGTAGTAGTAGTAGTAGTAGTAGTAGTAGTAGTAGTAGTAGTAGTAGTAACAGTAGTAGCAGCAGGAGTGGTGATGATATTGCACGGCAACGAATTTGACTGAAGCAACGAATTTGACCGCAGTATCAGTCAAATTCATTGCCTGGTCAAATTCATTGCCAATACTGATCCGGCACAATGACCAACAATATTCTAGTAGTAGTAGTAGTAGTAGTAGTAGTAGTAGTAGTAGTAGTAGTAGTAGTAGTAGTCGTAGCAGTAGTAGCAGCAGGAGTGGTGATGATATTCCACGGCAACGAATTTGACTGGAGCAACGAATTTGACCGCAGTATCAGTCAAATTCATTGCCTGGTCAAATTCAATGCCAATACTGCCAAAAAATCGAGTAGTAGTAGTGGTTGTCTAAAACTGTGGAGTTTTGCCGTTACCATTAGCAACTACACGTTATGACGTCATTCTTGGCTAAGTTCGTATACCAGCAACCTAAGCTAGTATGCCAGGCAACGAATTTGACTGAGCAACGAATTTGACCGCGACACTACTTCTTAATTCTCCTACGTGCCTTACTGTTTGCTTTACTAAACTGACCAAATTCTCGTCCTACTTTCGTTTCCTGGATGATCTTACTTACATACTTCATCACTTCATGGTCAAATTATTTATTTATGTTTCCCTTTGTATTCATTTTGTAGTTTTACGTGTGTATGTATATACAGATTTCGTTACTTATTTTAACCTTCCTCTTCCATACATGTTTTCTTAAATACATTTGATTTTCTATTATATGCACATTTTCCATACTCATTTAACTTGAACCATTCATATACCTAGACTAACCCCCCCCCCCCCCCCCCCCACGGTCGCCACGTTTGTTCCCATATTGTGTTATCCGGTTGCTTCCTCCATGCCCCCCCCCCCCCCCCCCATCCCCCTTCATGCTCCTTCTTACTTGTCATGTATTCTTAATTATATCCATTCAGATTATAATTACACGTATTCCCTCTTAGTTGCCTTAATTATCTGTACTCTTGCATAATTACATATTTTTAGTTATACATTCAATTCTACTACACTTCTTGATCCATCTCGACTCAATCAGTCTCGTCCTCATACTTATTACTTTTCTTTTCTATTCTTTTGTTTTTCATTTACACACACACACACACACACACACACACACACACACACACACACACACACACACACACACACACACGCATATGTATATATATACCCACATACATGCGTATATCACCCACATACATACACACATACACACACACACACACACACACACACACACACACACACACACACACACACACACACACACACACACACATGCGTACACACATACATACACACATGCACATTTTACAATCTTGTTCATGTTCTTATAAGTATCCCTACTCCATCATCCATTTGTAATAACCTCATTCTCCCTCATTTCCATTCATAATTGTACATTTCCATTCATATTCATATTCATTCATTGCACATAATTTCCTCAAAACATATTCATTTCCATAATTCCATTCCTTCATATTATATTACATTCATGTTCCCTCATATTACACCCTTGTATTCACTTTTATATAGTTATCTTTCCATCATAGTCCTTGTCTTGCTTCACATCTGAGTATACAATTGCATAATCTCATGTGTTCATATAACATCTCATTCGTAAATCTGTTCATATCGTCACACCAATCACAATTTCATACTCATTCAGGTATTTGTGTTACTTTCCATACTGAGAAACACCTTCCAAGTTAAATCCATGATTCAATCTTCTCTAGATATTATGTTATCACAACACATCCATGTTCATTTATTATGCATATAGATTCACATGTTTATATGCTTTACCCATAAGCATTCACATAATCATACATATGTATATATACACATACACACAGACATATACAGTTCGAATTCAGCTATAAATCCACAGAAGCAAAACCAAGTCTCTTTTCTTCGTCTTATATTTGTGTTTCTCTGAATTTTAATGCATAAAAAGTATACATTGCTACATCACGTGTCATTTCCACGTTTTCATTTTGTAATAGGTTTCTTAGTGTAATTGTATCCTTATTTCTATAATGTTTATAAATATATTTCTCCCTTAATTGCCCATAACATGGGCATATCTTGAAAAAGTGTAATTCGGTTTCTTCTGTTGGACAAAAAGGACATGTTGTAATTGCTTCCTTGTCTGTGAACTTGTTGTTTATATGCAATTCGTTTACCCCTAAACGTAGTCTGGTTAGTGCTTTTCTAAATTTCGCTATTGTGATGTCGTAGAAATATTTTTCAGTATGGTGTACATATTTAAAAGAGCGATAAGTATTAAAACGTTCGCTGTTTTCTATTTTATCATGCCAGTTCTGCTTGTGACAGTCTATCATTCTTTGTCTTAATACTGAAATAAATCTGTTCTCATCTCCTACACCTTCATTTAGCCATACTTCTGAAAAGCCATATATGTCTAAACTGTGTTTTAATTCTAATGCCCAATTTTGAGATTTGTTTATTTCGGTCTTTTCTCTTTCATATGCTTGTCTGGGGAGTCTGTTTGGTGCCATTTTTATCATTTTAAACCAATACCTAATCGCCCTTATTGTGCTGTCTATGCATATAGGATATCTACCCAACTCTCCATATATTAGATTATTTGGGGTTTTCTTGCCCACACCCATATATTTTTTACAGGCGAACAAGTGTATATTTTCTATTGCTTTATATCTAGTTAGGCCCCATGCTTCTGCTGCGTATAAGAGTAAGGGTTTAACTTGAGTATCAAACAGTTTAAAGTAAATAGCCATATCTATATGTCCTAAACTATACATAGTTTTCATTATTTCCATAATTTTGCCTTTCGCTCTACCTGCATATTCAGAAAGTGATATGTCTACTGAGAGTTTAGTTGTCAAGGTGAAACCTAGGTACTTATAACTGTTTACTACTTCTAGTTCTTGGTCTTTGTAGTACCATTTCTCCTTTTTACCCAAATAGCCCCCTTTCCTAAAAACCATTATTTTTGTTTTTTGTAGATTTACTGTTAAACCTATAGAATCCGAGGCTTGTTGTAGGTTCTTTAATTGGTTTTGTAAGCCGGCTGGTGTTAATGATATCAGGGCTATGTCATCTGCAAATAACAATGTGTAAATCTCTTCTGCACCTGGTAGAAATTGGTAACCATGTCCCCCTTTTCTTGTGACATTGTCCGCCACTTCTGTTATTAATAGAGAAAAAATCAAGGGGGACAACAAACAACCTTGTTTCACTCCTGCTGGGCATTCGAAAAATTCTGTTAATTCAGTTCCATATCTAACACAAGCTTGAACTGTTTTGTATATACCTTTTAACATGTTGAGCATTTTTGTAGATACTTTATGTTTCTGTAGTATCTCCCATAATTTGTCTCTATTTACAGTATCAAATGCTTTCTGATAATCTATGAATGCTACATAAAATTTACTTCTACGTCTGCCATAGAGGCAATTTGTTATCATAGTTGTTAATGTGAAAATGTGGTCTATTGTCGAATATCCCCTTCTAAATCCTGCTTGTTCCTTACTAATTTTGTTCTCATCTTCTGCCCAGTTGTAAAGTCTTTTGTTGATTATTGCTGTAAAAAATTTTACTTATAATGCATAACAGTGAAATCCCTCTATAATTTCCTGGGTTTTGCTTATCACCTTTCTTGTGGAGTGGTACAATTACTGCACGTGACCATTCTAAGGGGAAGTAACTTTCTTGGAACAGTTTATTGAATAACTTAGTTAGATATGGTATTATTTTACTATATATTGTTTTTAGAAATTCTGGGGGGATTTCATCTATTCCTGGGGATTTACCTGATTTCAGTTTGTTTATTGCTAAACCTACTTCCTGTTCTGTTATATCTTCATCTAGCTCTTGTACTAGAATCTCTTCAATATTCACTTGCTGTTCTCTTACAATAGCTCCTTGCCTTCCTGTTATTTGGGGGTTCAATATGCTTTCAAAATGTTCTTTCCATTGTTCAGATGTAATAACTGGTAATTTATTTTTCTTTCTTCTAATGTTTTTTTTTTATTGTGCTCCAGAATTTCTGGCTATCCTTCTGATTTTGCATAAGTGTATCATATATCTGTTCCCTGTATTGTTTTTTCTTTCCTCTAATCATTTTTTGATAAGAAGTCCGTTTGTTATTATATATTTCCTTTCTTTCTTCATATTTAATAGGATTTTTTATTTTTATCTATTAAATTAAGTCTACACAGTGCTTGTCTTGTTTCTTTCTTTTCCGTCTTGCACACTTTATCATACCACCCATTTGTAGGTTTATAGTCCCCTCCTGAACTAGTTGTTTTGCTCATACATTCTCCAGCATTCTTTAGTAATTGGTTAAATTTAACTATACTTGTATCTACATCTTGATCAATTTCCTCCTTAATTTGTTCTAATATTGCTTGTGCTCTTTCAGATTCCATGAAATTTATGTAGACTTGTGCTTTGGCTGGGTCCCATTTTATTTTCTTTGTAAATGTTCTCTTTTGTTGATCTTTCTGGATATCCTGCACTGTGCTCAGAAGCTCCATTCTAACTGGCATATGGTGAGACTCAATTCTTTCATCCACTAAACAGCTGTCAACATTTTCGATTAATTCTATGGAGCATACATAGAAATCTATAGCACTATTTCCCCTTTCCGAGAAGAATGTGAATGCACTGTCAAAGTTTTTCATATTTAAGCCATTCAGGGGAGTTAAATTAAAACTTGCGCAAGTTCAATAAGCCTTTTTCCGAATCCATTGATGATGTTATCCTTTGACTTACGTGCATACACATTCTGTTCTCTGTCGAATATATCATTTTCATCCTCAATATTTAATCCCCATTCCCCAATACGAGCATTTAAGTCTCCTCCTATAATATATAAATATTCATTCCCTTGTTCAATTTGTGTACAAATGTATTGTTCTATCATTTCTATGGTACAATCATAATCCTTGTCAGCATAAAAACGACTGTCAACCGGATGTACATACACACCAAGAAATAGTACGTCTCTATCACATTGTAACAGGTTTTTTGTAGCTTCACACATAATACATTTTCTATATTAGTATTAATCAACTGAACAAGCGGAGAGAGAGAGAGAGAGAGAGAGAGAGAGAGAGAGAGAGAGAGAGAGAGAGAGAGATACGGATACGGATACGGATACGGATGTTTTATTCATACAGGCCATGGCCCCTAATGAAGGGGGTGTTGAGATCAAATCGTTTCAGACAGAAATAAGCAAATCATCAAACATCTAGGCATCCACAATTAAAAGCATACACGATATGAAACAACATACAACAACCAATGCCTAACTACATGCTATACTTCGAATTTTAAATGCCTTGTACAAGAAAATAGCAAAACGTTTTACAGTAGTTTCATTTGTAGATGCCATTAGTAATGAAAGTCGAAATGAAGAAGGATGTCTACAATATTTTTGATGAATGAACTGATTCCTCAGGTCACTTAGAGCGGGACAGCACAACACAAAATGAACTTCATTTTCTTCGGCACATTTACAAAGCGGACATGTCAGATCAAGTTTGTTATGCTTCTTATAACGATAATAATGAACAGAAAGATCAGAAATACCTAATCTGAACTTTGTCATGATATACTTTAAATGATTATCCATTTCAACAGATAAATACACCGGCACACAATGTATAGATCTGAACTGTCTATAAAAAGCAAATCGATCACTTTCATGAACGTGACATGACCATTCTTGCCATCTGCAATCTATCAATCTATTCCGAAATGCACGTAGAAATCCATTTATGTCCCCAACGCTCTGTTGTAGCCAAACATAGCCAAATCCAAGTTTATGTAATTTAGTCCTCACGTTAGAAACCCAGTTTCTTTTCCCTCTACCATCCAAATCATACAACATATTATATGCTTTCCTGGGCAACCTTGAAATTTCCATTTGTGTTATTTTCAACCAATAACGTATGCAAGCTGTCGCAGAATTCAAATATATTGGATATCTGTTTACTTCGCCGTAGACTAAATCGTTAGGTGTTCGCATGCTCACTCCTAGAAACTTTTCAATGCAAATAAATGGACATTTTCACAATAAACAGCAGAATCATAAAGACCCCAGATTTCAGCTCCATACTGAGCGATAGGCTGTACCTGAGAATCGAACAATTTTATAAATAATTTCAAAGACTGGTTTTCTAATTTTGATAAGTGTTGCATGATACATAGTAGTGCACGCTTAGCTCTACTGGCAAGATCCTTGCATGCAAAAGTAAAGCTTAATTTCGTTGAAAAATATATTCCTAAATATTTATATACGTTGACCACAGGCATAAACACTCCATTATAAGTCCACCTTTCTCTAATTCCTAAAAACCCACCCTTTCTAAACACAATTATATTGCTTTTTGACATGTTAATTGTTAACTGAAGTGAAGATGCAGATCGTGATAGATTATTTAGTTGAGTTTGCAAGCCAATAATAGTTTCAGACATCAGAGCAACATCGTCTGCCAAGAGAAGAATAAACAACTCAAGAGCATCGCAAGTAAATTGTGCACCATGTTTTCCATTTCTAACAACCTCTGATGTTAACTCATTAATGAAAAGAGAAAATAAAACAGGACTGCACACATCCCCTTGTTTTACACCAGATGTACATTGAATGTAGTCAGTCATATTTCCTCCACACCGAACCTTAGCTTTAACACAGGAATACATGCTAACTATGCATCTAAACAGTTTTCCATGAACACCAGCTTTTAAGAGAATAGACCACAGAATAGTTCTATTAACAGAATCAAATGCTTTCTCAAAATCTATAAAAGCGACATACAGCTTACGATTTAAAGAAAACTGTTTTTGCACCAAAGCCATCAAAGTAAATATATGATCAACAGTTGAATAATTGCGCTTAAAACCTGCCTGATATTCGCCAGTGATATTATTATCTTCAACCCATTCCTGTAAACGGCGATTGATAATAGTGCTGTATAATTTACTACTAGCGTCACTTAAAGAAATTCCTCTATAGTTATTAGGATCATTCACGTTGCCTTTCTTGTACAGTGGTAGAACAATACTTTCCGTCCAATGTTCAGGATAAATTCCCTTATCAAATAAAGAATTGAAGAAGGTTACAAAAAAGTTCACAATCAGGTCAGTTTTACAAGCATACCTCAGCAGCTCACCAATTATACCGTCTGGTCCAGGAGCTTTACATTTCTTAATTTTTCTTAGAGCAAACATTACTTCCTCTTTTGAAATCGGACGACTTAAATAATCATCCTCTCCTTCATTATGATCCAGTTGTAACCCGCTGTTAGGATCTACGTCTTTCGTTAGAAGTGACTTAAAATGTTCGTACCAGGTTTCAATACTGATGCTGTTCACTGGTTGTTTTCTTTTTAATGAAATTCGATGTACATTCTTCCAAAATTCTTTCTGATTTTCCATAGATGCAATTAGTTCTGTCAGCAATGCGTTGTTAAATTGCTTCCTTTTAATCCTTTGCAAGTGTTTGTACTCGCGTCTTGCCCTACAATAGAAATCACGATCTTTGTCGTCATGCGTACGTTTAAATTTTCTAAATAAATTTCGGACTTTCTTTTTATTGTCATGACATTCAGAATCAAACCAATCTTTTGATTTCGAATTATTAATTCTTATTTCTTTCTTCATACACTGTGCTGCATCTTTGATGCAGGTGTTGAAAACATTCAACGCCTCATTTACATTGACATCAATAACACTAACTGCATATCTGATTTTTTCTTGAGTCTGTTGCGTGGAAATATTACTCATAAACACATCAGCACGGTCTTCATTCCATATAAACCTTTCCAATGTAAAACTGTGTTCAGGACTTATCTCCGAGTTGACATTACCTCTGCCGTAACTCAAATGAAATTCCACAGGCATATGATCCGAATCGAATCTCTCAGACACTCGTAACTCACATGAATCACATAATAATGCAAGCAAATCACACGACATAACAAAGTAATCATTTACACTGCATCCATGGTCTGAAACGTACGTGTAGCAACCTTGACGGTCGCCATGACACATACCATTAAGAATACACAAATCCAGTGCAGTACACATATTCAACATCATTTTGCCGTAATTATTCAGTACAGAATCCTCAGATAATCGATTAGCGTTGATTGGATGACTTGCATGTTGAAAATCGAAAGTACTTGATACTCCTTGACAATAATGTGAAACATTACCCGTTCTACTGTTCAAATCCCCGCACAACAATACGTATGCATCTTTGTAAACTAGTAAACAACTGGACAAATAGTCTTCCAATAATGCAATTCCATTTTCAGAGTCAAAATATGTATAATAAGGGGAGCCTTCTGGAGGCACATATGAGTATACATACAATACATCTTTGTCTACACCAAACAATGTTTTATTAATAATAAGTGCACCAAAAATATTAGATTTTATTTCAACTTGTTTGACATAAGACGCATACATATTCTTAACTAGACACAAAATTCCACCAGATCGTCTCCCTTTAATCGTCAGTTTTATCGCAGGTAAACAAAACAATTTGTACGCAGAGAATACATCAGATTTAAATTCATCAGTAAATGTTTCTACTAAACAAATGAAATCGAAGGACCGAAGAAAGTTAACAAAGTCATTGTCTTGTAATTTTGATAGTAAACCATTGACATTCCAATGCAGGAAAGATAACGATCTACTTTTGTCATGTTTATGGCTAGTTACATCTTCCAAGCGCCTGTGTTCACAGCGATCAATCACAGAAGCACACACAGAAGTTGAAACACACAGGGAGTCTTCGTCATCCAGGTAAACACTCTCACTGCCATCAACATCAAAATCACGTGCACGTTGAGTGTCATTCTGGGCTGCACTGGACGGTGATACCGGTGTCGCTTTTGAAAATGTTCCCTCACAGGAATCAATTTTATGAACATCAAAATAGGGCCGGCCGGTTTCCTATTTAAGTTCTACGAGCCTGTCACGAGCGTCGATGGAGAACTTCTTACCGTCAATCAAAAGGTAATTGTACACCATCGTGCCTCTTTTCCCGTCTTGCTTAGCGCGTTTCAAGTGTGGAGTCAGCCTTCGACGAATGTCCCTGACCCCTTTTGAAAAGTCTTCCCCAATAAATACGTCTGAACCTTTCAGCTTACCCTTAGCTTTAAGAATCTTCACCTTTTGCTTGTAAAAGGCACATCGGGCGATCACTGGGGAGTCAGGTCTGGAACTCAGTCGGTGCACACGGTCAAACTCCACATCGTCAGTCAAATCCAGCTTCTCCGTCAGAAGATCCTGCACCAAGCCCTCACAGTCTGCGTTGGTTTCGCCGTCTCTCCGGGGCAGACCGTAGAAAATCAGGTTGTTGCGCTTAGAACGGCCCTCAAGGTCGTCTATACGCCTCTCGCAATCTTCCAGCTTTTCACGCAGGTCGTTGTTGCTCTTCTGCAGATCCCCGTTATCTTTCCGTAGCTCTGTCACCTCTGTCTTCAGCTCCCTCATCTCACTGTGAAGGGTCGCGTAGTCCCCTCAGATCATGGACTTCCTGCTTGACTGCGTCCAGCTTGGCGTCCATCTGGTCGCTTCTCGAGTTCAGGGCAGCCATGATGTCACGGTTCGTGGGTTCGGGTTTACTTGGAGCTTGGTCAGGGTCAGGTGTCATGGAAGAGTCCGTACTTGCTCGGCGTACAGAGCCATCACGAGCCAGGCGGGACTGCTTCGTGGAGCTGGAGCTGGACGACTTTGGCCCGGGGTTCGTCTCCACGTCGCCGCATCGGAGCAGAAGATCACTGAAGAAAAAGGCGGTGAGGACCAAGCCTACCATGACACCGGTGACACGGGTGTGTACATTTAACACGCGCACCGACATGGACATCTTAAACCTGGCTCTTCTTGCCATAAAACTAATAAAGACTGCGACGAATCCGCCACACCGACCTCTGAAATCGAGGGCTGCTGATGGCATGTTGATACTGTCACTGATCTGAAAGACTGTACAGATGAAAACTGGATAAATTAACTGAAAACGTTAATTAATCGCACAGCCGAAGAAAACGCGTCTTCTCCTCTTGGATGACGACAGCTCACCCCCCGAGAGAGAGAGAGAGAGAGAGAGAGACAGACAGACAGACAGACAGACAGACAGACAGACAGACAGACAGATAGACAGACAGATAGACAGACAGACAGGCAGACAGACAGACAGGGAGACAGAGACTGTCCTTCTTGCATGCAGACTGAGCTACTCAGAAAGCGAGAGACAGGCAGACATATGAATGCCAACACAATGCACTAAACATAGGCACTTGACGTTGTGAATGAAACCACGGAAGATTATTGTTGAACACATGACACCTGCTTTGTGAGAACCCGAGCGGTGTACAGTTTGGCTGTATGCAGTGACTGCTTCGTGGAACTGACCTACATATGTATGTATTACTGTATCACACACACACACACACACACACACACACACACACACACACACACACACACACACACACAGCTGCAAGAGAGAGAATATGCATGTGTGCTCTCAGAAAGGGAGGGGAGGGGGAGACAGAGAGAGAGAGAGGGAGAGACAGAAAGACAGACAGACAGAGAGACAGACAGATCGACAGACAGACAGACAGACAGTAACTGTCGACCATGCAGGCATTCTGAGAATAGCGACACAATACACAAAACATATCTGCATTTCTACACTCAGAACAGCATAGGATGAGTGGAAACCTTTCCCAGGAACATGTCAATAATTTCAGGGAATAACCAACTGACAGCGAAAGAAGTGGCACGACCTGCTGCCCATTCACAGATAGTGGACTCCTCAAATAGTGAAAATAGTTGTTTAAAAGTTTTCACATCAA
>JAMYXO010000103.1:45000-47500 GCA_033310375.1 Conus canariensis
TAAACTCACCGATGCATTCAGAGAGAAAACTGGTTTTGCGCACGTTACTGCACAGACAGAGAGAAAGCGAGAGGGAGACAGAGACAAAGAGGAGAGAGAGAGAGAGAGAGAGAGAGAGAGAGAGAGAGAGAGAGAGAGAAGGAGGGAGAGGGGAGAGAGAGAGAGGGGAGAGAGAGAGAGAGAGAGAGAGGGGGGTGGAGGGGAACGGGGACATGCAAAGAGAGGCAACCGTGGCTATGAGAGTCTGGCCTTGTGAAGGCGGGGGTTATGTCCCTGATCGCCCTGAGGGGCTTTGTTCAGGCAGCTGCGCTTGTCACACCGATGTATACACTCCCCCCCCCCCCCTCTCCCCTACCCCCCTCCATTACACCCCCCCCCCCACTCTGCCATGACACCAGTAGGGCGTGGTGTCGTGCACAGGGTGAGGAGGAACGCCCTGTGGACCCTGTCGTTTTCTTTGCTGTTCTTTTTTGTCACGTGGGGCCTCCGCCCTCCAGTTTTTCCCCCTTCTTTTTTTTTTTTTTTTTAAGTGGGGCCTCCATCCTCCTATCTTTTCCCTCACTTTCCACTTTTTTTCTTCAAAGACTCACTCACCATCCATAGACTGTGTGTTTCATGACATATCGACATTCGCTTGCTGTTTTACTTTTTTTTTTTTTTTTTTTTTTTTTTGCGTTTGATACAAACGACCCTGTGGTTTTCAACGAAGGGAAAACTGTGGGCTCTGAAGCATGTAAGAAAGTGATAGGCTCCCTGCCCTGCACGACACCTTGTTCGTCTCTCAGTACAGGAAGGGCCAATGCGTACCAGCTCCGACTGGCCACCTACAGCAGGTTCTGAGGAGTTAGGCATTCACTGTAGTGAGTGAGGACACAAAGGATCACTACGTCAGTGAGTGATGACACAAAGGATCACTACATCAGTGAGTGAGGACACAAAGGATCACTACATCAGTGAGTGAGGACACAAAGGATCACTACATCAGTGGACGAGAACATGACAGATCGATACATAATTGGTGGAGGGCTCAAAAATTAATTAGTGTGAATATGTATGAGTGTATTTGTGAGTATGTGCATGCGAGTGTGTGAGTGTACTCGAGTGTTTATATCAGTGTGTGTGTGTGTGTGTGTGTGTGTGTGTGTGTGTGTGTGTGTTTAAATATGCATTCGTTTTTAGAACAGTGCAGTGACTGTTCCTTTAAGCTGGAGGACGTTAAAATCTTTCATTGTTATTTCTGTTATTCACTTAAAATGCCAGGGCCTCTCAATGAAATATGTGTTCAACAAGAAGAAGAATACAGAACTGCACACAGGCATGTCACAGACATCAACGACAAAACAAACACAAAGTCTCTGCAGCTCAGACCCCCACATCCCATCTCAACCCTACTCCCACTCCACTGGTAAGATCAAAATAGTAAAAAGGTTTGTTTAAAAGTGGAGTTTTCACATCAGCATTGAAGGAAGTAGACATGGACATCTGCAGACAAAATACACGACACACACACACACACACACACACACACACACACACACACACACACACACACATACACAGCCCATGGACATGAGCGTGCAGTGTATGCTTACACTATCACACACATCCATACACACACAAACTCATGCCAACTCACACTCATGCAAGCATGCACAATCCTACAGAGAGAGAGAGAGAGAGAGAGAGAGAGAGAGAGAGAGAGAGAGAGAGAGAGAGAGAGAAGACGAGACAAGACAAAATGAGAGAGAGAGAGGGGAGAGAGAGAGAGAGAGAGAGAGAGAGAGAAGACAAAATTCTTTCTTTACGAGGATAACAGAGAAGCACTGATTTGTGTTTTTTTTACATCCAGTCCTCGCCCTGAGTAGGGTCAACAATGCAAAATAATTACATCCAGTCCTCGCCCTGAGTAGGGTCAACAATGCAAAATAATGACATCCAGTCCTCGCCCTGAGTAGGGTCAACAATGCAAAATAATGACATCCAGTCCTCGCCCTGAGTAGGGTCAACAATGCAAAATAATTACATCCAGTCCTCGCCCTGAGTAGGGTCAACAATGCAAAATAATTACATCCAGTCCTCGCCCTGAGTAGGGCCAACAATGCAAAATAATTACATCCAGTCCTCGCCCTGAGAAGGGCCAACAATGCAAAATAATTACATCCAGTCCTCGCCCTGAGTAGGGCCAACAATGCAAAATAATTACATCCAGTCCTCGCCCTGAGTAGGGTCAACAATGCAAAATAATTACATCCAGTCCTCGCCCTGAGTAGGGCCAACAATGCAAAATAATTACATCCAGTCCTCGCCTGAGTAGGGTCAACAATGCAAAATAATTACATCCAGTCCTCGCCCTGAGTAGGGTCAACAATGCAAAATAATTACATCCAGTCCTCGCCCTGAGTAGGGCCAACAATGCAAAATAATTACATCCAGTCCTCGCCCTGAGTAGGGCCAACAATGCAAAATAATTACATCCAGTCCTCGCCCTGAGTAGGGCCAA
>JAMYXO010000103.1:52500-82346 GCA_033310375.1 Conus canariensis
CCCTAATAGCAATGGTCTGCTGTGAAATGTGTAATTAGTTTTTCCCTGAAGGATTCTGTAATTTGAGTACATCGGAAATGTAGTGGAAGTGAATTCCAAACCACGCTACCTGAGTAAGATAAGCTTGATTTAAATAGATCTATTCTAGGTGTGGGAACCTGGAATTTGGTTGAATCCCTAGGGTTTATGCTAAATTTGGACTGAAGAGTTTGTGGTGCTAAACCCGATGCAGTTTTTTGCATTAGCAGACATTTGTTGACAGCAAACATTTCTTGTAACGGAAGAGCCCCCGCTTTAGTATAATCCCCTTCACTAAGACTAGATGATTTTAATAGGACTGCTTTAAGTGCTCTTTTGTAGACACTCTTAAGAGGTTTTATGGCATTAGCACTAGCAGAATCAAATAGTGTTGAACAATAATTGATTGAAGAGAGAACATGTGCGTGTAGGAACAATTTCCTGGCATGAAGGTTTAAGAAATGCTTAATCTTGCACAGCTGATATGTTTGTCTGGATATTGATTTACATAAACTGCGAAGGTGATAAGACCAAGAAAGATTATTATCAACATATACGCCTAGAACTCGATGGCTATCCACCACTTCAATTTCCTGATTATTGATAAAAACAGATGGGGGCTGTGTGGTTATGTTTTGTCTTCTCTGCCTTGTTGTTATCAGCATTAGTTTTGTTTTGTTAGGATTCAGTGACATGTGATTTACATTGCACCAATTACTTAAGATGTCAGCATTCTTCTGTAATGAAGTGAAAACAGCTTCCAAGCTGGAGCTACTTGTATGGACAGTGGTATCATCACAAAAGAGTTCACATGAATCCTCAGTATAAAGAGGGAGATCATTTATATAAACTGAGAACAGCAACGGACCTAACACAGAACCCTGGGGTACGCCATGTTGGATAGGTAGCTTCTCTGATAAATTGTTGTTGACACAAACGATTTGTTGACGATCTTCTAGGAATGATGTTATCAGTTGGAAGGTATTTCCTTTTATACCATATAATAAAAGCTTCCTGCATAACAGTTTGTGGTCAATTACATCAAAAGCCTTTGCAAAATCAACAAACAGTGCGCCACAATATTTATTCTCATTAACACTGGCTAGCCATTGATCTACTAGGTTTATAAGCGCTGTATGACAAGAATGATTTTTCCTGAATCCTGATTGATTTGTATTTAGTAGGTTGGAGGAGTCAAAATGGTGGCAAAGATGTTTATTTATGTGTTTTTCCAAGGGCTTGGACAGAACTGGCAAAATGGATATAGGTCTGTAGTTGGATGGTTCAGATTTGTCTCCAGATTTGAAAATGGGTATTACTTTTGCAACTTTGAACTGAGCGGGAAAGTGACATTTATCAATGCATAAATTGTAAATGTAGGTAAGAGTTTCGCATATAACAGGTGCTGATAGTTTCAGTATTTTTCCATCAATCCCGTCAAGTCCGCGGCTTCCTGTCTGCTTCAATTGGCATAAAGCTTGGCAAACATCACTAACTGTCATAGGCGGAACTGGTGTTGCTGGACGAATGTTCATAGCATTGCAATTTTTTTTTTAATTTTTGTAATTCATTTGAGTCAGTATTCTTTTCTTTGACAATGTGTTCTGCAACTGTTGTAAAGTGTTGGTTGAGTTCATTTGTTGTTATGCTGGTAATGGGACTTGTCTTTGACTGTGAAGTTTTATTCGTAAGTTCATTTATTGCTTGCCATATGGACTTCGAATTTTGTTTGTTGGCTACAAGTTCACGAAAAAAATTCATTTTTGCTGTCCGTTTGGGTGAATTGACTTTATTACGTTGCCTTTTAAATCCATCCGGAGAGAGAGAGAGAGAGAGAGAGAGAGAGAGAGGTCTTGAGGTACCCATATTTACAATATCAACATGCTAGCGTGGTAAAGATGACAATCATAAAACAACCATGCATCAATGATTCGAAAGCGAGGCTTCGAGGTCGACAGCTGCTTTTTTCTTCTATGTCACCGTTCAGCTCTTATTTTGTGAATTTCTTCTATTCCGCTAGTTTGGGTGTGATATCCTTTCACTGAATTGAAGTTTATCTTTTGTACATTTTGGCTGGTCGGAATTTTGTTATTTTGTGTGGTTGTCATTTTTTTTTCTCTTTACATTAATTTGTTCAGTGTGTGTCTTCAAAATGGCGGACTCACGTGTGGAACCAGTGTTTTTGCTGAAAAGAGACCTGCCTTATTCTTTCGGCTCTGATCAGAATCGTTCCTTTCAGGCCCTGGACATTTGTGTCGCAGCCGAAAGAATATGCGGCAGAGAAACTATGGTGGGCGCGCAGGAAATACGGGGATTATGGAGACTCTACCCAGCGACTCGAACAGCACGCAGTAAGTTGTTGATAGAAGGTTTGTCTCTTAGCGGTGTTGAACTGCGTTTGTACGACAAGAACCCTTTCATACTCACAGGACAGGGTGACTCTGAAAGACCAGCCACCAAAGTTTGGATATCGAATATCCCCTTGTCTTGCGATGGAGCGGATATTGAGTCAGCTCTTGTGAAGCTTGGAGTTGTTTTTCGCTCCCCTTTGATAATGGAAAAAGTAAGAAACAGAGATGGAAAGCTGACCCGATTTTACTCTGGTAGACGTTTCATTTTCATCAACGTCCCAGAAAAACCATTGGAAAGGTTTGTAAAGGTGGGGGATTTTACTGCCACCCTTTATCACAAGGAACAACCGAAAAAAGAGGCCAGGGTAACGAAGTGCAATCGTTGCTTAAAAGTGGGTCATTGGGCCAGGCAGTGTCCGGAGTCTGTTATCACGTGCAGAGCGTGTCTCCAACCCGGTCATCGGCAAGGGGATCCTGTCTGCCAAATTCCGACTCACAATGATGAAGTTGGGTCAGTGTGGGATCCTCTTCCAGTTGTTTCAACACAGAAACAATCTGTAGACCTTGACACACTCCTCACTGATGACGACAGTGACACGGACTCTGACGCCACTGACACAGAGAAAGAACCTAAGGTGAGTGACACTGAGAGAGAACTTAGTCAGGAAAAGGGAGGTAAAAAAGGTAAGAGTGATAACGAAAGGGACTGTCATTCTAACTTGAGTTTTGCCCAGGTCGTTGAAAAGGGAAAACACAAAAGAAGCAGCAGACCCAAAAAGAGAGAAGAAATGAAAAAGAAGGAAAATGATCTGTCGAAAGCAAAGGAAGGGCTTTTGACACGTCAGTCGAAACTGGATCTTAAAGCCCGATCGCGTTCTGAGACTCCAAAACGGCCGTGGTCAACAGAAGGGGATTCCCCCACTTTGACCGACCCACGTGACAGAAAAGCTGCCAAGATTTCCGCCCCTCATACAGCGATTGAAAAACAGTGACAGGGTCGGACACGACTGATGACACGGTTGTACGATTTTTCGTGCGTCTCATGGTCATTTGTTCGTTGAACCCTGCAACATGGCTTTATCTTCTTTACATGTTTTTTCTGTAAATGTCAGAGGGATAAGATCCAATAATAAAAGAAAACGCGTCTTTAGGTTTTTAAAAAAACAATGAGTACGATGTGATCTGTCTGCAGGAAACTTATATTAATACAGCTGTAAGTGAACAGTGGCAAAAAGAATGGGGAGGTAAGCTCATGTTCACTGAAAAAAGTACACATAGCGGTGGATTAGTAATATTAATTAAGAAAAATTTGTCAGCTGAAACGGAAATAGTGTATGCATCTGAAAGAATTGTAATCTTGAAAATCACTACAGGAGAGAAACAGATGATTGTGGTAAATATCTATGCCCCTAATAGTTTACAGGAAAAACATAATTTCTTCGATAAATTAGAAGATGTTATAAAAAATTTAAATACCAATAACCTTATTGTGTGTGGAGATTTCAACACTGTCTTAAGTAACGAGTATGATGTGATAAGTGGTGATTATCACGACCAGCATACTGTACAGAGATTTAACAGAGTGGTGAGTGATTGTGACCTGTATGACACATGGCGAATGTTTCACAACGAAGAGAAAGAATTTAGCTGGTCTAGAATTAATCCATTTATTGCAAGAAGACTGGATTATATACTGACCAGTTCATCTATTTTTGAAAATGTAGTGCAGAGTACTATGCAGAGTGTGTCTTTCTCAGATCACAGAGGTTGTTGTGTTTTAGTGAAGTTCGTTGATGTTGTACATGGTAAAGGGTATTGGAAATTTAATGGATCCCTTCTTTCGGATATAAACTATGTTAATTATATAAATCATACTTTAGAAACTTTTGAAAAAGACCCTGAAGATGATAATCAGATAACTTGGGAGCTATTAAAAATCAAAATCAAAGAATGTACAATTAAATTTTCAAAAGAAAAAGCATTGTTAAACAGAAATAAATTAGCACGACTGAATGCAGAATTGAATACACTCGATAGTGCCCTCAGCACTTATCCAGACTGCCAGGAAACTTTGCGCAAAAGAGAGCTCGTAAAACTAAAATTAGAATTAGAAGAAACTAGCAAAGCCCGTGCAGCTCAGGTAAGGGCTCGAGTTCAGTGGATTGAACAGGGGGAAAAAAACTCTAAGTTCTTTCTTAGTTTAGAAAAAGCAAGAGCAAACTCAAAGATCATAGAAAATATTAACAAAAGCAAACGGGGTTGAGATCAAGGGACAAAAAAACATTTTAGCCGCACAAAGAGACTATTTTAGGAATTTATACAAGAAAAAGATAAATAGTGATAATATGCTACAAAGAACACAGGCCTTCCTGCGTGGTGTTAATTTACCTTCTCTATCTGCTAATGATAAAGCTTACTGCGATGGTAATCTTTCAGAGCAAGAAATTACGAGTGCACTGAAAGGAATGAAAAATGGCTCTAGTCCTGGCATTGATGGATTAACCGTTGAATTCTATAAAGTATTTTGGAGTCGGATAGGTAAATACGTAATGGAGTCTTTTAAGACCGCATTTACTTCAGGGAGCATGTCTTCAACTCAACGAAAGGCCGTAATAACACTTATACATAAGGGAAAAGGTTTAGCAAGAAATGATCTCAACAATTGGCGACCAATATCTTTAACAAATGTTGATTATAAACTCCTAGCTAAAAGTCTAGCGGTGCGACTGGGTAGTGTCATTGATTCTTTAATATGTGATGACCAAGTAGGATACATAAAAGGAAGACGTGTGTCCACATTATTACGTCTAATTGATGATGTCACCGAACAACTGCGTCACGAAAACAAACCAGGACTATTAATAACTATTGATTATTTCCATGCTTTCGACTCTATTTCCAAAGAATTCATGTTAAACGCGTTTAAATTATTCGGTTTTGGGGAGGGTTTTGTTAACTGGGTAGAAATATTGATGACCGACTCGATAAGCTGTATAAACTATTGCGGATGGATTTCCGAACCGTTTGCAGTGGAATCGGGAATCAGGCAGGGCTGTCCCTTTTCTCCTTAGCCTTTGTTTTAGCCCTTGAACTTCTGGCAATTAGATTACGGAACGGTTCGGAAATTAAGGGCATTGAAATTAAATGTAATGACAGTACTCAGGAGACATGTCCTTTGTTAATTGCTCTTTACGCTGATGATATAACACTGTTTTTAGCAGACGAAAACGATATGCGAATAGCGCTTGGATTATTTGAAAGCTTTTCGTTCATATCAGGTTTGACAATAAACAGAAATAAATCGGAAGCAATGTGGTTAGGTAGCAAAATAAATTGTAGACAAAATGTTATGGATTTCATATTAAAAAGTAAAATAAAGATATTAGGTATATACTTTAGTAACAGCACAGGTGCATCTAAACTGGAAGAGAACTGGGTGGGTAGAATTGAAAATTGCAGACGGTTGATTTCTACATGGGAGAAAAGAAATTTGAGTATTATGGGCAAAGTAAGTATCGTAAAAACATTTTTAATCTCGCAGTGGGTTTACATAATGCAAGCGATAGTTGTACCAGATTATGTAATTAATGAGATCAATAGATTATTATATAGATTTGTATGGAGAAAAAAGGACTGCAACAAGAAAGCGTTTGAAAAAGTAAAAAGAACAGTGTTGTGTCACGAAACGGATATGGGGGGGATTAAGATGATAGATCTAAAAGAATTTCAAAATGCATGTTTATTACAATGGGGAGCCAAGGTAAGCTCAAAAGATGACACAGATAATGGCACAAATAATAAGTGGTGGCGTATAGCAAGAAACAATTTCTTAGAATTTGGTGAAAAGTGTATTTGCTTCTATGCAACCATAATAAGTAAGCAATTTAAAGGACTGGAACTTATCAAATCACATTTTTGGAACTCGGTGCTATGCACTTGGTTAGATAACAATAATCATTTACAAGTACCAGTGTCTAGGGTAATTTGGAATAACAGTACCATAAAATATCAAGGCAATGTTCTCTTTTTTAAACAATGGATTAAGAGAAATATATTATGCGTGGAAGATATGCTAACCATCAACAACGAACTAAAGTCTTTTGATGAAATAGTTGGTATATTGGGGAATTCAGCAAGTCGCCTGCTGGAGTATAATGTTGTGTGCAGTGCGGTGGGCAGATTTGTGCGTGTTCACCTTGATCAACGACTCGCTCATGACCGAGGTTTCCTCAACTTCCCCACATTCTGTGGTAAAAGCGTGTTAAGCATAAGAGGATTTCGAAAACAAATAATTGAAAATAAGTACACTCAGCCATGTGCGGTTGGCTTCTGGAAAAGATTATTTAACTTTGATGTCACTCAACAGATATGGACTATTGCCATACAAGCAACAAAAGAAACTAGACTCCGTCTTTTACACTGGAAAATTGTGCATAACATATATCCAACTAACATTATGTTGTTCAAGATGAAAGTTAGAGAAGATAACAAATGTTCATACTGTAAAGATATAGTCGACGTGATAGAACATTTTTTCTACGAATGTCCTTCCGTCTTGTTATTTTGGAGAAAGATTGAGAATTATATTCTAATTAATCTTGAAGTTCATATGAAGATCGATGTCTTAAAAGTAATGTTTGGTGTCACCGACAAGACCATAAGAAAAGCTACGCTGAATCAAATTAATCACATAATCTTAATAGGGAAAATGTGTATAAGTATTTTTAAAAAAATGCAGGCAACGACATCTATTTATACAATATTTGAAGCCCATATGCTACTCCGTAACAAATATCTGTCGAGATAACTTTATTTTCAATGATTACAGTTTCTCGGTAGATATTTATCCCTCTCGTCTTCTAGATTTATTCACGCAGGAATGGACGTGCGCGATCCTTTTCGCGATATCGTTCATGAAACCATTGAAGCTTATTGTTGAACACATGACACCTGCTTTGTGAGAACCCGAGCGGTGTACAGTTTGGCTGAATGCAGTGACTGCCTCATGGAACTGGCCTACATAAGCTGTCTGTTACTTGCCAACACTGATCGTGTGGTGTGCAACACAACAACACGATCACCTGTCATCTGCTTCAGGTCGCTCTGATCTCTTCCATTCAAAACAAGACGACGCCTATAAAACATATTCTGTCGTTATTACTGGAGCAACTTTCACAGCTTTCGGAACACGATTCTTAGCAAGACATAGATTGTAGAGAATAGAAGTATACGGCTTCACGATCGCCACATCTTATTTTGCCCGAAACCCCCCCTTTTCACATACTGATCACGTCCTTCACATATCAGTTTTGGCCAAAATTAACACCTGTTTTCTAAACAAAATTAACACCCCAAATCCTCTAAAATTGACGCAATCAGTACATTAAAATGGGCGTTTGCATGCAAAATAAGATGCGGCGATCGTGAACCCCGTATACTTCTATTCTCTCCATAGCATGAAATTAACTAAACATTTTAACATTTATATGGCCTGACAGTCCTGCCTCCCCAGACCGACCCCAATCAATATTGGTTGCACGCTCTGCTGCACAGGAGGCCTGACAGTCAATACTGTATTATTAATCATCGCGTGATGGGCTGAGCTGT
This sequence comes from Conus canariensis, assembly GCA_033310375.1. Taxonomy (NCBI): domain Eukaryota; kingdom Metazoa; phylum Mollusca; class Gastropoda; order Neogastropoda; family Conidae; genus Conus; species Conus canariensis. The sequence goes on from JAMYXO010000103.1 coordinate 60,477, forward strand.
CGCGTATGCACTTTCAACCAATCGACAGGGAGGTATGACATCATTTCTGCCGGGACGCCGAACCTACCGCCCAAGCTGGCATTCTTGAGCGGGCTGCCTATGAGTGAAGACGTGTTAGCGCTGTTACCTTACAGAAGAAAACATGGCAGAGTCCAGCCTGGAAGCTAGTTTATCTTCACAAGAGGCCGCAATGGTTGTTAGTTCTCAAGAAAGCCAAACTGAGCACTTTGCTTTATTCAGACGAGCAAAAAGAGATAATATTGAAACATAAAACGTGCCATCATGAGATGATTTTATATCTTGAAAATTAGAACGTGGCGAACCTTGCTTGAAACCAACCCAGCCAAAAGAGAGTTTAAATCTTTTGGAAACGAAGCAAGTAAAACGTGAAATGACAGTAAGTGAACTGGATGATTTTTTTACGTAATTGTTTGATGAGCTGATTGATGAAGGCTCTTTTATGAAGCTGAAAAACATGACTGAAATTACGCCCGTTTTACTGAAAGCCGGTTCTAAGATCAAAGATGGAAATCGTAAAACTCTTTGCCAATCTCTGAGGGTGATATTTTGATTGCTGAGACCATACATGAAAAGGTTTTCTACTGTTGGACTACCTTTCATTGAAGTCTACTCCATGAGAAAAGAACTAAAAGCAATGTTTTCATATAGTGAGGAGATAAGGCAGTATTGGTCCACTCCCATTCAACTACCAATGCAGCTTGAAACACGATCTTCTCAAGAGCCTCAGCAGGGAACTGCCACGGTCTAGCTAGACCGCGTGAAATGAATATTAAACAGGCACACGTCACAGCCTATAGCAGAAAGCCACGCTTCAACGGCCGCGGTCTAGCTAGACCGTCGCTTTGTCACGTCCTATTCAACAGGCTGCCTATTCAGGCGGCCGCCGGGTGTACTTTATACAATTGTCTTGTTTGTTGAATCAAGCTTTTAATAAGTGCACTTGGTGGCTGCTTAGAATAATCTTCAACAACGTGCCACGATTCTACGCTTGTGTGAACACACATCCCACCCCTTTTCAGACACTCCCTATTCAGATAGCTTTCAATAGCCAGTCATTCCTCACAATAGAATAAAATCCCAACTTGGTTAACAAATAGCCCCCCTAAGAATAAAGGCATGGTTAACCAAGTCCCCATTGTTTTGTTTGTTTACTTCTTAACGGTCCAGTAACAAAGAACTATAAAACAAATAATCCTACACATTATGTATGTTTGTAAAGTGTTTACTATTAGAGAACTATAAAATAAGCATTGAGAATGATGTAAACAATATAATAAAAGATCATAGTGAACTATTTGACGAAGCAATTAAAGTGATGAACATTGGCTGTAGTGATTCGGAAAAAGCTAAAGTATTGGCAGGCGTTCTTGTAAGGTTAACGTGTCTTGAAGTGTTGCAGCGCTTGGGAGAAGAATAAAAAGCCCGTTTACTTACTTTTATTTACATTTATTTTTTTAATTTACGTAAATATTGTGACTTTAAAAAATGACGATCACAAGTAAATTTGAGGATGGAAAACTATATACGTGGGAGGAGATACTTGAAATCAATGAACAATTAAGCGATATGTTCATTGAATTAAACATGTACATCATTAACCCCACAAACGTTCAAAAAAGCGTAACACATGCTGTTTCTAAAATCCCAGACTCTCTCCAAATTGACCCGCCAGTAAAAGTGTTGTTAACTATTCTGATTAAATATATAACCCCCGATAATACTAGCATGGAAGTCTGGGTTTCAACAAGACAGAAAGAAGTAATCACCCATAACGACTTTAAACCTGGCTGGGCTGATTACATGCTTACACAGTTTAACCATGCAAGTGAGGAGGCTAAGTTAAGGGGTTCTGGCTGGTCTGAAGGAAGAGTCCTTCAAATTATATTGAAACAAACAAAGTTCTATCCTATGATTGAAGACGATTTTGGCAATTCTTACCTTCCTCTCCCAAAAGAGTTAGAGTTAAAACGAGCAGTATTAAACATACATAATTTTGACGACATGTGTTTTATGTGGTGCGTTTTAGCGCATTTGCATCCTGTTAAAAATAATGCGAACAGAGTATCTAATTATGAAGCATATGTAAATGAGCTGAACTTTGATAACATAACCTTTCCGGTGAGTATAGAAAGCATATCTCAGTTTGAAGAGCAAAACAAACCAATAACCGTAAACGTATACACATGGTCTGTAGTAGACAATATAGTCCCTCTAAGGATTTCTCCCGAAGCTCCCCATTTAGGCGATTCACTTGAGAATCATGTAGACTTGATTCTGTTTACAGACGGCCTAAAGAGTCATTATGTATTAATTAGAACAATGAGCAGACTTATGGCCTATACATCAAAGGATAAATCTAAACAGGAGCTCTGTAGAAGGTGCCTGGTCAGAATCCCATCTATAGAAGCGGCTGCCAGACATAAGAAACATTGTAAAAGCATTGTAGACTGTAAAACCGAACTTCTTATGCCTCCACCCGGGTCTAAAGTTAGTTTTAAGAATGTACGCAAGATGCAGATGAGCCCATACGTAGTCTATGCTGACTTCGAGTCAATCTTGCTACAGTACTGCGGCCCACAACAAGAACAAGAACAAAAAACGACCTTATTAACCCGCCATCAGATCTGTTCTTATGCGTTTGTTGCTGTTAGGTCAGATGGGGCACACACACGCCCAGAGATTTACAGAGGCCCCAACGCAGCTAGTAGATTTTTAGAGCAGATGAAACAACTTCGCAATCAATTCTCCAATCGGCTGAACCTTTCAGACATTATCATGACTCCTGAAGACCAAAGGCGTTATAAATCAGCCACTCACTGTTGGATTTGCGGTTTAGAGCTAACACCTAACGGTAAAGACGCGACAGTAAGGGACCATGATCACATTACTGGAAAATTCAGAGGGGCTGCGCATAATAGCTGTAATCTTCAACTTAGGGTTGACCCCAAGACATGGAAACTGCCAATCTTCTTTCATAACTTGCGGGGCTACGATTCTCACTTTATCATGCAAGCAGTGACTTCTAAATATAAGAGGGTTACCTGCATTGCACAGTCTTCAGAAAAGTACATGACTTTTACTCTTGACTGTTTATCCTTTTATGACTCTGCCCAGCATCTGATGGGGAGTTTAGATAAATTGGCGGGATCTCTACAAGACTATCCAATCACTAAAAAATACTTTAATCCATCTTTAGTTCGTAAGGGAGTTTATCCTTATGAATACATGAACTCGTGGGAGAGGTTTGACGAAGACTCACTTCCTCCTAAAGGTGCTTTCTTTTCTAGTCTTAGAGGCAAAGACATAACTGATGCTGAATATGAATACGCACAGAAAGCCTGGACAGAATTACACTGCCAAACAATGGGCGATTATCATGATCAATATTTATTGGCCGACGTGTGTTTATTGGCAGACGTCTTTCAGAATTACAGATCTACATGCATGAAACATTACAGCTTAAACTCATCACAGTACATCTCTTCCCCGGGGCTGTCTTGGGATGCATTCTTGAAGTCTACAAACGCCAAGATTGACTTAATTTCTGATCTACCCACACTTCAGATGATTGAAGACGGGCTGAGGGGAGGTATTAGCATGGCCTCACATCCTTACTGCAAAGCCAACAATAAGTATTTAGACGATTATGATCCAACTAAACCATCCAACTATCTGATGTACTTAGACGCCAACAATCTGTATGGGTGGGCCATGAGCCAGGCACTGCCACTAAGAAACTTTGAAATGATAAACGGACCTCATGATGTTACTGCCGTGTTGAGTATGCTATCACAGCTTACGCCCGATAATCCAATAGGGCTAATCTTGGAAGTAGACTTAGATTATCCTAAAGAATTGCACGACCTTCACAACGATTACCCCCTAGCCGCAGAAAGATTAAAGATGAGTCCCATCGAACCTCCTAAACTTGTACCTAACCTCTTTAACAAAACTAAATATGTTTGTCATTACAGGCTTCTACAATTTTACTTAAGACATGGATTAAAACTTACCGCTGTTCACAGAATAATTACTTTCGATCAAGAGCCCTTTATGAGACCGTACATCATAAAGAACACCAACCTTAGAACTAAGGCCACCGACGCTTCAGAAAAAGACTTTTTTAAACTAATGAACAACAGCTGTTTTGGCAAAACCATGGAGAACGTACACAATCGTAAAGATGTAAGATTAGTTACAAACAAAAAACAAGCAATTAAGCTGGCCTCTAAACCTAACTACCAAGACTTTAGAAAATTTAGCGACGGCCTGGTCGGCATCATGATGAAGAAAAAGAATGTTAAGTTGGATAAGCCGGTGTTTATCGGATTCGCCGTGCTAGAGCTGTCAAAGTTATTAATGTTAGAATTTCTATATGACTATCTTAGGCCCCTGTACCCAAAGTCTAGAGTTCTTTACACAGACACCGATAGTTTTATTATGGACATCCCAACTGAAGACTTTTACAAAGACATGGAAATAGAGGTAGCCAAAGGAGCTGATGGGTGGTACGACACATGCGACTATCCTAAAGATTCACCTCTACATTCAACTGTTAACAAGAAAGTGATTGGAAAGATGAAGGATGAACTTAATGGGACAGTTATACAAGAATATGTTGGCTTACGGTCGAAGATGTATAGCGTTGCCCACCAAACTTCTGTAATTAAAAAGGCTAAGGGCATAAGTAAAGAAGTTGTCAAAAAAAATATAACCCACGACAACTACAAGCAAGCTCTCTTTGAAGGCAAAGTATTCCATCACACAAATGTTAATCTGCGCTCTACTCTTCATCAAGTAAACACAACTGCAGTTAATAAGAAATCACTAGTCTCTAACAATAACAAGAGAACTTACGTCAATGAGTTTTCATATGCTGTAGGACATTGGAGAACTTTAAAAGATTAACTTAACTGACTTGGCTTGTACTTAACTTAAGAGCCTAACTAGTACTTACTTAAGAACTTAACTTAAGAGCCTAACTAGTACTTACTTAAGAACTTAACTTAAGAGTAACAGTACTACTCTAAGACTAACTAGTACTTGCTTAAGAACTTATATTTTTTGCACTTAACTTGTAATTTACTTGCTCTTAACTTAAAAAGTACTTTCTATAACTAACTTAACTTGTACTTATCTAGTTCTTAATTTGTACTTTATTTAGTTCTTTAAAAACTATTCCATAGAAAATGGGTCTACAGCAGGAGGCTGTACTTTTTTTGCAGAAGCTGGTTCTTCTTCTTTTACTGTGGGGGTTTGTGACTTTGCTGCTAAGTATGGCGTTAGACATTTGCATGCTAAAAAACCCCCACCAACAACAACCGCAGCAAATACATAATAATACATCTTATCGTTTAATTGTGATTGTGTTGTTGTTAATTGTGTTGTTGTTGACGGCGGCGATGTTGTATTACTATCTAATAATTTTTGTTTTGCTGCTTGGTTTGCTTTTCTCAGTCTGTTCCATTCAGCCAGTTTACGACCGGCCTCAACACGCCCAGCACTTTTAGACTTAGTAACACTACTCACTTGTGGCACATTCTGCTCTAGCGGACTCACTTATGGGACATTCGCTTGTGAGGCACTCGCTTGTGGGACATTCTGCTCCTGCGGAGTCTTCTCCTGATCGCTCATTTTTTTTATTGCGATTAAAATTAATATGATTAAAATTAATATGATTAAAAGTAATTAATCCCATGATGAATGGACATAACATCGTTCCAAATCTATAATACATGTCACATCCTAGAGACTCTAATGACTTTGTTAAAACCGGATCTTGTGATAAGTCATATTTTAAATCTTCTTCTGAATCAACCGGCGCCATCTTACTTACTAACTTAGCATATAAACTAATCATTGTCTGCCCCATTGATCTAACCATTTTTGATCCTAGCTGTGCCTCGTACCTGGCGTAATACTTCTCAACGTCTGATGTAGACAATTGCTGAATCTGTTCGATACTTAGTTCAACGCCTAAATACTGTTTAGTTTTTCCACACGCGGCCAGAGAGTATAATCTTTCTTTATGGCAGAGGTCTACGGAGTAGCCTGCCTGCTCCTCACACTTTAATAGTTCGTCACAATCCATTTTTAAAACAATAAAAAATAATATAATACTTTTAAAACCATGAGTTTAACGCTGGTTAATTATGCAGTGCCTATCGTTGGTGTTATAGTCTATTCAACCCTCGCAAAATGTTTGCTAGGAATAAAACCGCCCAACATGGGAAAGATAGAAGATTCGCCAAGGCTAGTTGCGGCCTTATTTTTAGCTTTAACAACAAAAGATTATTTGATTAAAAAGCACATAGACAGCCTTTCGTATTATGATTATTTTAATTATTTTTTTAGTTAATAAAAAGATGAGTGAAAAAAAGATTATCAATACGATTTACCATTCTGCTGTAATTAGCGGCCTTAGTATTGGTTATAGCGTGCTAGCAAAAAACATGTTTAAAATGAAGCCGGCGGATCTAGGAAGGTTAGACATTGAGGATGTTGTTAAGGTTATAGTTGTAATTACTGCAGGGATTGCCTCAAAAGACTTTCTTGTTGCACAGGGGATTATCCCAGAAAATATTAATGCATAGGCAGATTAATGCATAGAAAGATTAATGCATAGAAAGATTAATGCATAGGCAGATTAATCTAGAAAATATTGATTTATAAAAAGATGTCTGGATTGGTTCTGATGGTGGGAGGAGCTATTGTTAATGCATTGGCTTTCTCTGGCAGCAATTACATGTTTAGTAAATTGCGGTCTGATGAAGAGAGAGAACGCCATAACAAGGCAATGGAAGATTTAGCTAAGGCAAGAGACGCTTACGAGAAAAGGCGAATTGCTCACTTAGACTTTATTAATAAAAAGTTAAGAGAGCAGGGACATGCAGAGCACACATTTACAGACGTTGATAAAGCAATGAATGAGTATTACTTAGTGACAGGAAAGAAGTTTCTAACATCGCCGCCGCCAGAACTGTCTGACTTTTATGAACCGTCTGAGGATCAGAAAATGGTAGAAATAGGCTTTATTATAGGTGCTATGGGAGCAATCTTTCTTCTTGCATATTCAATCTAAAAACATAGTTAAAATGTAATAAAAAACAGTCCCTTATGGGTGATACAAAGTACAATACGAAGTACAAAATATATTATTCTCCTGGAGGGTATTGGAAAGGAAAGGCCGCTATTGATAAACTGAGTAAAGCTGCTAGAGTGTCTGAATCAGAAGCGAAAGACTGGCTTTCAAAACAAGCAATTTGGCAAATATATCTACCTGCCCCAAAAAGAATAATAAGACCTAAATTTGTTAATTCAGTTCCTAATGACACCCACCAGATGGACTTGCTGTATCTTCCACATGACAAAGTTAGAAGAAAAAAGTTTAAGTATGCTCTTACGGTTGTTGACATGGCTTCAAGGTATAAGGATGCTGAGCCTTTAACGGATAAAAGTTCAACTGCCGTGGCTGTGGCTTTACAACAAATATACATGCGAGGTCCATTAAAGTATCCTAGGATGATTCAAGTTGATGATGGAAAAGAGTTTAAAGGAGCTGTAAACCAGTTGTTTTTAAGACACCGGGTTACAGTTAAGAAAGGGATCCCAGGCAACCATCGATCACAAGCCCTAGTAGAAAACTTTAATAAGAATCTAGCTGAGCGCCTGTTTACCTATCAATATCATAGAGACCTTATGGACAGAGAACGCAACACAGAATGGGTTAGGAGATTGCCAGCAGTCTTACGCGCCATGAACAATGAAGAATTTAAAGCAACAGGCCTTAAACCGGTGAACGCAATCAAATTAAAAAAAATTAGCATTACTGAAAATGTGCAGGGGACTCAGAAACTCCTGCCGTTTGGACTAAAAGTAAGATACTTGTATGCGCCAGGAGAAGCAGAAGGCGATGTTAGAATTAGAGCCACAGACCCCATATGGAGCGTAGATGTATATGAAGTTGAAAGAATCATGAAAACAACCCCGCCTGTGTATTATTTAAGAGAAACTCTCTCTTCTAGCGGTGCTACTGCGTCTAAAAAGCCCGCCCCTAAAAGGTCCTTTGTTCGTGAAGAGTTGCAAGTTGTCCCACCAAACACAGTGCCGATTAGTTTAAAAAAAAAAAAAAATAGTATTTGCTAAACTTATAATTTATTTTTTTGCTAAACTTATGATTTATTTATTTTAGTTCCCATCTTATTTTTTTAACTTATTTTGGGTTTAACCAATCATGCGTTTGTTTTTCAATGTTCTGTTTAATTGCACCAGTGTCTACCTGTTGCGAAGTAAAAGTCTTTCTCCACTCCTTTTGAAGTTCAATTTTTTGTCGTCTATAATCCTCACCGTCAGCCATAAGCTTCTGAAATTCTTCGTCTGTAATGTTTTCATCCTGTATTGATTTGCTTATTCTCAGTCTTAATGAACAAAGTTTTGCTGTTGCTAGGGCAACAATGGCAGTGTGCTTTTGTAATTTAGGTGTAATCTTTTTTAAAACAGCACTCACAATCATAGACATGGCGCCTAAACCTAAACCAAGACTCCCTAATGCTAAAGAGGCTGGCGCCCCGGCCCCAGTAGCTAAAAGAGCAACACTAGACCCAGCACTTACGCTAGCTACAGCTGATGAGCCAGTAATTACATAAGAAAGAGTACTTAAAGCTTTAGCATATTTCTTTCTAGTAACCCTATACTTATCCAAGTCACTTTCTATTTCTTCTTGAAGTTCGGTTATTTGTTCTAATCTAAACTGTTGAACCTCCATTTTTTTTAAATTAAGATTATTTTTATTAATTACTCTTATACATATCTACTTATTAATCCTTCTGGCAGCACTTCATCAACAGAGTAAAACGCAATAAAATCAACATACTTAATGAAAATAAAGTCAAGTACTGTTAGTTTGTCTTTGTCAACCATCACAGTAACCTTGTCAGATGATACAAGGGTGTTTATTTCATCTCCGTTTTTAGTAATAACAATGGCGAGCTTCAGAGGAGCATCCAAGTTTTCAGCCTTTATTTGTATGCCTCTAATTAACGTATGTTCTGGCAAACTAGAATCAGCCTCCCTTGGAGTAATAAATAAGCGAAAAAGCATCGTCATTTGCCTAGGCAGTGACTGTAGCGTTGGAGTAAACTCTAAGCCAACGGTGTCATCCCCCACTTCAGCTAAGGGTCTCTTTCTCTTTAGCATATATTCAGAGCCCTGCCTAGTTATTTCAATCTGTTTTTTCTGTTGTGTTCCTGGGAGCAGGCTAACAAGAAAGGGGCCTGCATTCAAAGCTTTTCTAAAATTGTTTTTCTTATCAAAGTATACATTAGGGCTTCGTAGTTCAAACTTTAAATTCCAAGCAATTTCAGGAAGCAACGCCCAAGCATTCTCTCGTTTATGAAGTTTGTATTCGTGTTTGCCAAAATCGTTTGCCCTTAAATTTCTTATCTCTTCCAGGGTAGGATACTGCTGCCGTTTTTTATCTTCAATTTCTGTTCGTTTGTAAACCCCATCGTCAGTGTACTCAAATCCATAAACATTTCCTGGAACTCCTATTAAATCAAACTCAGTTGTGTCTGCTAGGTCTTTTAGCTCTACTGCAGTGCATTTAGGAGCTAGCTGCGCTTTTGATTCTGGCCCTCGAGACATTCTTTTTAATATTAAAATTATAATAAACAATTTGTTATAAACAGCCTATAATAAACAATCTATAATAAACAATCTACAATAAACAAACGTATTGAACTGGGGGGTCAGTCCGTAAGCATAGCTTAGCGTGCTTAGATTTTTCTAACTGCTCTTTTATTTTTTTAGCTCATCTTTGTCCCTGATTATATAATTTTCACTTAAACATTCTTCAAAACTATCTTTGTCTTTAGTGTAAAATAAGATGACTGATTTTAACTGCGATCTAAAGTCTTTTAAGACAGCATTGTATTTTTGAGTTAAGAGCCACACAGAAACTAGGGCGTGGCGTCCACTAAAGGCTAGCTTAGACAAAGACCTTCTTTTTTTAACAATGTCTCGTTCGGCTGAGCAGTCATCAATAATAAACAGTGTTTCAGTTCCCTCAAATAGTCTATAGTAATGTTCTAAACAGTCGCTCAGTTTGTCGCTAGGATCAACTAAAAATATATTATCGTCTGTCCAAATAAACTTCCTTTCTTTGTAAGACTTGTTGTGCTTAATGGTTGTGCAGAATATAACAATGTGCTCGTAATGAAATCTGTAGACTGTTTGTAACAAATCAAGCGCGAAGACAGTTTTCCCACACCCAGTAATCCCGCAGATAAGAGAACAGTGCGGATCTTTTGACAGAAACTTCAAACTATCCATCTGTTTTTATTAGAATATTTCTTCTGCATTTTAATAAGCCACATCTTTTAGCCTGTTTTCTTCAATGTTTAGCTGAGCGTCACAAACCATAAAAATACGAATTTTTATTGGGGCGTTTCCGTCTGCTTTCTTGTGAATATTTATTTTTATGCCATCTTGCCCCACCCTTTCTCCACTTCCAAACAATCTGTTGTCAAATGTGGATCTAAAATCCAGCCACAGCCCATATTTAGTTATTAAGTAGTCTTCGAGCCTTACATCATAAAGACGAAGTTTTTTACATACACGATCAACTGCGGGATCTCTTTGCCTACCTCCAGCAAATAACTTTCTTATTTCATCAAAGTGTTGGTGAGGTAAAAGTCCGCGCCCCGAATACAACTGATCAGACTTACCATTTATTGCACAGTCAACCTTCTCAATTTTTGGATTATAAAACGCTTCTGATTCTCTATGAAAAGGAGTTGTTCCTTCAGTAAACAAAAACAAAATTCCTTTTAAAGACTTCAGAGACTGATTTAGATGTATGTTCCAGAGAGTGTCTCGCTTGTTTCTATTTTCTGTAGTGGAGTGTATAACTCTTTCATAATAAATAACTGTTTTATTTTTATACTGAGTTAAGATTGTTCTGGCCAGTTCAGGGTTAGTAACAACATCAAACTCAAGAGAAATGTCGCTAACTGTGTATTTAGCTTCAGGGTCTTCAGACAAAACAACAGAACTGCTAGGATTAAATGTCAGTTCATAAGTAAGTTTTTCTTTTAGTGCACCTTGGTAATATGGCATATGCGTCTTTAACAGCTCAAAATCTAGAGGGATGCAGAATCTGTTGCCAAATGCTTCTGCTACTGCCTCATCTTTAACATCATCCTTTGCATCCTCCGCTCCAACTCTGTGCTTGAGGCCGTTTGGACTTTGTATTCCCTGATAAACTTTCTCTTTTCTTTCTTTTTTAGGCAGCCATAGGTCAGAATAGAGGGCAAAAATGTCTGCCTCGCCTAGTACAAAGACTTCTCTGCCCTCCAGTTTGATTGCTATATGATTAACGATTGCCCTGCCCAAATTAGCAACAACAGTAGCATTAGGATCTTCCGATGTAATATCTATTTTGAATGATAGTTTAGCAGTGCCTGGCATTATAACATCGCCGGCGCCAAGATCAGGGAACTTAACTATTAAAGTTTGTCCGGGCTGAACTGTTGATGGAGTATTTACACTATTACAGTCTGCCTTATACCTTTTACGCCGTGAGGTTCTTTCTCTTTTCTGTATGGATCGAGGTCACAACCGTATGAGTTCATTTTTTATAAAACAAAAAAGAATATAAATAAAAAATATGGATGAAGATTTTGACGTGCCTGATCCTATTGAAGAGGAAGATGATGAAACAGAATCTGGCCCTTCATTAGAAGATGAACTTGAAGAAGCACGTTCTTTAACCCCTTCAGTAGAAGAAACGCCCCCTGGAGTTATTACAGCTCGTGCAGAACTATTAACAAATAAAATTAACTCATTCTATAGAAGCATAGGACTAGAGCCGCCAGAAGGCTACAGTGCTTTTGATTTTAAGATGGATAAAAATAATCATCTGTATGTAAGGACTAGTAAAGGCCTTGTACGACTTACTACAAAGCCAGACCCGGCCAAGTTTTTAAGCATGAGCACAATTCTTGGAAAACTCCCTGTTGCCGACCGAAGGCGGTTAGCCCTTATTAGCGATCTAAGGCCTGAGGCTGTTAGTGCTTTACAGAACTTGGAGCGGAGGTTGTCAACCCGATCTGAAATAGAAATGTCCTCTTTTCAAGATTTAGGTCAAAGAGCAGATGAAGCAATAACAGAAATTGAGACGAGTTTAAGTGAGGAGACAGGCGTAAAAGAACTTGTCAATTCTCAATATTCTGATCGAGAGCGCAAGGCCCTTGATAAAGCTCTACAGACAATAAGGGGTGAACTAATGTACAACACAGCAAAACTTGGTGAGGTAAAAAGAGATATAGAAGAAGAAAAAATTAAACTGGCTGATGCAGACGATAACAATCTAGGACTAGAAGAAAAGGCTAGAATACAACAAAAATTACAGGAGTTAATGAACAAAAAGACAGAACTGTTAGACGCAATTTCTATTAACAGAGGTCATCTAGAATCGCAAATAACCAGAATCAGAGAAGTTATAATCAAAATACTTCATGAAAACACTACGTTAGCAGAAAGAATAAGGATTCTGTTCAGAGAAGAGGGGATTACAGTAGTTAGCATATTAACGGCTGTTGGGTTTGCTATCTCTACACTGGTTTATGCATTAACTGGCAGTGCGCCAACAGGGCCAGTAGCGCCCCCAACGCCTCAGCCTGGTAAAAGTTGGATTAGAAAACAATTGCGCCATCTAGCAAACTTATTAAAGAAGTTAGCTGTCAAAGCGCTTGATGCTCTGCCTGGCATAATAGGCAGTGTTGTTAGTTGGGTTTTGTCTACTATAGGCAAAGTGGCTGGTTATATGGCTGACCATCTGTGGACTTTGGGGGTGCTGGCTGCCGGTTTAATTTTTAGTGAAATAAAGTATGGCTAATCCAGTAAAAGTTAAAAACACAACGAGGGCTGTCTTTTCGCTAGTGTGACTGTCGGGGTAAGGCAGATCAACAGGTGGCGTGCTTTCTGGCTGTGGGACGCTTATAACTGGATCGCTTTCTGGCTGTGGGACGCTTATAACTGGATCGCTTTCTTCAAGGCTAGGTACTTTTTTTAAAATGGATGGAGCGGGCCTTGTGTTTAAGCCTTGATTGTGTCCTAAGTTTTGATCGTCTCCAGCTATAAGGATTTCATTGTTATAATTCTGTATCATGCCAATCTGTAGCCTAAGGTCAGAAGGCAGCATGTATAATCCATGGCCAACAACAAAGTCAACCTTTGACCTAGCATGTGAAAGAACGTTTTGGTACCTTTGTATGCTGGAAGGCAAATCAACGGCAGAGTTAATAGCATCTTCTAAATTGGCTAGAAATTGTTTTCTAGCGTCAAACCCTGTAGATTGATCTACTATGCTAGATTTAGTCTGTGCTTGTGCTCCTAATAGGCACCAAACGTATGTTCTTATGGAGTCATTAAGCCTTTGCACTCCTGGCATTGTTAGGCCTTTACTTTCATCTAAGATAAATGTTGCCCAAGCATTAGGATGTTTTTGTTCTATGGATCCTAATCGAACTTGTTTGTTTGGTTGAAAAGAGGTGTGGCCTGGCCAGTAGTCATAAGTATATTCTCTTTTTGTACCCCACAAATACAATGTGCCTAGCCCATGATTGCGATCTAACTTTTGTCTAAAGTCAGTTGAAGGATTAATGTTAAATTCGTTGCAGATTCTTTCATATGCATTATTGTCCATTGGGCTGAGAAATGGATTAAACGCGTTGTCATTGGGGAGGCGTACTTGTAGTTCAGTTAGTATGCGTCTATACTGGTAATAAACATGAAAGTTATATACTGACCTTACTAAGAGATTGGGGTGGTTTAAATGGTTTGCATATGAAACACCGCAGCCTGTGGTTGCGCAGTAAACTGCAAAATTTAACTGATTCTGGAAAAAAGTCATAGGGCGAGATGACCATGCTGACGGCACTCTGTCACTCTTTATTGGAGGATTTAAATATCTAGTTAGTGGATTTACAAGTCTAACTTGGAAGCCGTATGATCCATCTACTGCAATTGTTAGGCTACTGAAGTCCAAAGATTTGGGGTTATAAAACGCTCCTACATTGTAGGTGGCACTTTCATTATATTTAAAAGGCTCCATTTTTAAATAGTTTTTTAAAATAGTTATAAAAAAGATGTACATCTATATAACCAAGCAAAACGAGCGTGTGTTCTTAGCGTGCCCAATTACTAATTGGAGCGGGAGTTGTAGGATTGCCCTTAGAGAAATTGGTTTTAAAGTTATGTGGGTTAATATATCTGAAGGAGCTCAAAATAACTGGATTAATGTTAATGACGAACAAGGCAATCAAATAAGTCATATACAAATACCTGATGGTTATTACAACTTTTGTTCTTTAAAAGAAGTACTTAACGAATCTGGCATATTGTTAACAATTAACGAGGCAAACCTTAGAATTACTATGAATTTTCCACTAGAAGAAAGAAGAGAGTACACTTTCCCTAAAGGCCTAGCTAAAATCTTGGGCTTTTATGATAGTGACAAATCTTATAAATTTAGCACAAGAGAAGGCATCTATCAATTTGAAGGCAATAAGCCTTCTGATTTTCTAATTAACCCCATGCTGTATGTCCATTTACAACAGTTAAAAACAAATACTAATTTGTTTAATGGCAATCCATCTACAGTTCTAAGAGCGCTGCCGTCAATTAAGGCGGGGTTTTGCGATTATCAGCTATATGGGTTTGATGGAAACAGCCAATTTAAAGAATTAATTGAGGGAGCTATAAATTCATTAGATGTAAAAATAACTAATCAAGATGGAGGTTTAGTTGTTTGTTCTGACTTATTAATGGTGCTGGAAGTAGAAGAACGTACTGTGAGCCATTAGATTTTTCATGCCATGGAGAGAATAGAAGTATACGGGGTTCACGATCGCCGCATCTTATTTTGCATGCAAACCCCCATTTTAATGTACTGATTGCGTCAATTTTAGAGGTTTTGGGGTGTTAATTTTGTTTAGAAAACAGGTGTTAATTTTGGCCAAAACTGATATGTGAAGGACGTGATCAGTATGTGAAAAGGGGGGGTTTCGGGCAAAATAAGATGTGGCGATCGTGAAGCCGTATACTTCTATTCTCTATTGTAATGGAAGTGAGTGTTCCAGTGGTCACAGGGGCTGACAATTTGAAGATGTTCCCATCAATGCCATTGAAACTTCCCCCACTGGTCTGATTTAAAAGTTAGTGAATGGACTCTTAATTTACACCCATTGTCACCGATCGGCGGTACTAAACTAGTACGTCCACGTGTTTAAGAGTGGTGTGGATTCAAGATATAGAGCGTGCGCGCGTATGCGTGCGAGAGTGTGTGTGTGTGTGTGTGTGTGTGTGTGTGGTGTGTGTGTGTGTGTGTGTGTGCACGCGCGCGCGCGGGGTAAGACTGGGGTTTAGTTAGCTGGGGTTAGGCTAAGTTCCTCAGGGTTAGGTAGTAAGGTTAGGCTAGGTAGGGGGCAGGTGAAGTAGGACATACAGTATTTTTGCCTTCCAGTCTTCATTTATTGAGGGAGTGGTAGGAGGAAGTTGGTTTCGTTCCCGATTGTTACCCTTTTGTTACTTTGGTTCTACACCAGAGAAGGCGGGGCAGGATATCGGCTGTTGTTGTGTTGTCAAGTCTGTGAGTTGTTGTGGTAAATTGTCGTGTTGTTGCACGAGCAACAACTAGTCCGTTGGTCAGGCGTGTCAGCTCTGCAGAGGGATACACTTCTCTGACCAATCGTTGTTTTGTGTGGTGAGTAGAGTTCGCTTGATTCCGACCAGGGCGGAATGTGTTGGGGTAGCTTCACTTCGGTCCCTGGTGTTCGTCGGAGTGGACGTACTCCTTGTAGGTGCGGCGGCAGCGCCGGTAGTTTTTGAAGAGTGACTTCGAGTCATATAGTTAGTGCCAGGTCCTCGTCGGGGTTGGGTGCCCTTGGCCTGTGCTGAGTCGGTGTCGTCCTTGTTGCAGCCACTGTCAGCCAGTTGCAGAACTGGTGTGGTTGATCGTCTGTATGTCCAGGTTGGTGATCTGTTAGGTTCGTTGAGTTGTAGTTCGTCGTGTTGTCTTGTATTATGGCGAGTTGTACTGTAGTTGTCTCATGTTGGGATTAGTTGTATGGTGTTCGTTGCGTATACTGGTTGTCTGGTATGATGTTGTCTTGGTTCCGTGATTGAAATTTGTTGTCAGCCGGTTTGAGTTGTCACCTCTTTCCTGTATATTTCTGTAAGTAGTGTACATAGTGGTTCCTGAGTTCGATTGTCATGTGACGGTTTGGCTAGACAATGGGGATTCGATATAATAACCGTTGATGGGCGGTGATGTAGATATTGTTTGTGGTTAGTCTGTTAATTTCCGTGGGTTCAATGAGAAGGTAATACGAGGTTGCTTTTTGGTTGAGGATCATAATATGAGTCAGGTGCAGATGTGTCTGCGTGAATCATAGAGGGGTTTGATGATTGTGCTCAATCTCAATTGTAAATAGTAGGAGTTCGTTGAAATTGATTAACGATTCCGGAGTTGACCTGCACAGCATTGGAATCGGTTAACTGTGTAGTAAGGCCAAGGCCAATTTGTGGTCGAGTGGTTTATACTGGGGTACAGTCGTAACCATTCAACTTATATTGGTGTCTTGTCACTTTCGTTACGAGTTAGGGTTCTCGATGCGGGTGTCATGCGCGTGCAGACGGTATCTGTGGCGTACGCATTTGGTACAGGACAGTGAGTCCATATAGTTAGAAGTTTTGTAAGAAAGTGACAGTCGTCACACGTGCAGGGATGTATGTATTGTGACAGAACGGGGTTGGAGACATATCTTAGGTTGTGGGGAGGCAACCCAGTTATGAATTTTAGTAAGCAGAAAGAAGGGAAATGTAAAGTTTAAGGCGAGTAGCTTAGCAGTTGATAGGATAAAAATGGGTGATGTGCAGCATGTAATATTGTATGAAGTGTGGTTGTGTTGGCATAACAAAGATTAACCACTGGGTTATCTGACAAGAGATGACATGAGAGTGAGGTGCTGGATGGAAATTGTGGCAAACAAATCATGTTTTGGATATATGATTATAATTGACGGTGCAAAGAGGGGTAAGAATGTGAAGGATTGTGGCTGCGAGCCGATTCTCTTGTGTGAACATGCTGGAACTGTAAACCGATGAAATTGATAAGTTTTTTTTTGAGAGATGTGTATTGCTACTGATCATTGTGTGGAGACATTTCCTTGTGAAATTGGCCATTTCCTAGATTATTTAGTATGTCCTAAGGGGACCCGTGAAGTCCGCATTGGGATCGCTTAGTTTTCTTTTCTTTTCCGAGATTTGGGTGTGATTCATAATTTCATATGTAATAGCGTGGATTGGCTCAGAGAGAATATTGTTTTACTGCTGTTGTAAGGGTTGGCAGGAAATGGGTCTGATAACCCCAAAGTGAGTAATGGGTTGGGGGATGTGTTCGAAATTCAAGGGGTCACTCTCATGCCCGAGTGGGAAGTAGGCAAGGGAGATGGAGAGTTAAAGCTTTACCAAGTAGCCTGTGTGCCTTGATGACTCGGGTAGTAGCAACATTACAGTAGGGGCCTACAGTTGTGTCAGCAGGTATCCTGTTCCGTCCTGAGGCTGGGGCCAGATCACCGCAGTCTACTGCCGCGTGCCGGCAGGTGAGCGGCGCTTTCCAGTGCCTGTTGTTTCCCCGGGAGAGGGAGACCACCCAGGCCGTCTGCCTTCTGTGGGGCAGCTCTCCTCCGGCTACCGGTGCTCTTCCGGGAGGTCTCCGGCACTGGTTCCTCGTCCCTGTTCAGGCGTCCTGTGAGAGGGCGCTGCACCAGGCCTTTTTCCCTCACCCTCAGTGTCCGGCGGGGCCTTCAGAGGAGGAGGCGTCCTTCGAGCCCCGGACTCGTCGAGAGGGCGTCTGGTGTGTGTGTGCGTTGGGGGTCGTGCCCATCGGGGGAGGACTCAGACTGCGGGAAGCCACGGTCAGCGCCGGGGTGCAGAGTCTTCGGGGAGGGTGTCGGCCCGCGGAGGAGCCACGGTCAGCGCCGGGGTGCAGAGTCTTCCGGGGAGGTGTCAGCCTGTGAGGGGCCACGTACAGCGCCGAGTACTGGAGCTTTCCGGGCCGGGATGGGTTGTCCCATGTTTGTGGTAGAAGGGGTGTAGCGTTAGGCAGTAGGGTTAGGGGTGTTAGCTACTGCCTCCTTTCAGGACGTAGTGGCCAGCACAGTGTAGGGTACTGGTCGTTGCCTCCCTTAGGGACCCAGCGACCAGTTTGGTAGTGGTCCCGGGTTAAAAGAGAAGGGTGAGTCCCGGGGAGAGGTGTGGGTGGTAGCAGTAGTTAAGAGATTAGAGTCCCTTTGGTAAATCCTTGTCCCTAGTAGTTAGTCACCACGTGTGCGGGCTATCGCTGTGTCCCCAGGTCACAGTGATATACCGCAACTGGTGTTTCAGGTTAGGTTAGGGTCTTCCAGGTCATTACAGTAGAGTAGGGTGAGTCAGCGGGAATTGGGATACTTGTGTGCAGTTGTGGATGTGCGTGAGTGGTAGCGCCATGGAGTGTGTGTGAAATAAAGAAGCGTGCGTGATTGTAAAGCTGTGTTAGTGTGCTGTGTTGTCTGACCTAGCGTGTGATAGGCGTGGGTAAGGGTGGTAGGGCCGTCCGGCTTAGCGACCGTGACACTTTGGTGGAGATGGGGGTAACATAAGCGGTTCTGGGTAGGTGATAGGTAGCTAGGAGGGAGGTAGGGGGTGTTGTGTCCGGTGTGTACGTTGTGTGAAATGTAAGTGGGTGGTTGGTGGGAGCGTACCAGTACCCTGGGAGGTGGTACGTAGTGTCCCTGTTCACTTCAGGCAGGTTTCCATTGGCATTGGGCAGGGCACTTGTGTTGGTGTGAATGGGTTGGCGCTACCGTGTGAGTGAGGTATGAATGGTCAATAAACATTGAGTGGTTGTGGTAAGTGTGAGTGATTACACCGTACAGTGTAGGTGAGGTGCCGGAGGGTACCAGGTGTCCTTTGCGTCCCTTACATGTGGTATAACCCCAGTGAGTAGGTAGAGTGGTACCCAGCCCGTGACTGTGCACGCTGTGTGCTCGGATATCCTGTGGGGATTAAGGGCAGTGTAAGCCCAGGTGACTGTGTGGGGGAAGCACGAGGGTGCGCAGTGTTGTGGCATAGGGTATGCTGTGAGTGCACCTGGACTTGAGGGGTGCAAGTGCACTGTGATCGTGTGGGTGCGGCCTACCAGAGACAGTGAGGCCTGTGACTGTGGGTAACTGGTGCGCATGCACAGTGGACAGTGGACACACGGTGTCACGTGGTTCAGTCCGTGACCAGACAGTGCATTGGTAGTATTGTATGGGTTGGAGCCCATGTGGGTATATGTATGAGGTACACAAGTGTGGGTGGAGTTATGCTTGGTGCGTGACACATTGAGAGTATTGTATACTTGTGCTGAGTTGCTTCCGGGGCTAGTGCGTAGTCAGGAACCTCCAGTTGCGCTCAGATCGCATACTGTCCGTTGCTAGCTCTGTGGTGGTAGGGGTACCCTATGTCTAAACACACCCGAGCCCATCCGCAGTACGACCCCGATAGTGTCATGGATCCACAGGCCCCTACGGCGGATACCAAACCTAAGGTTAGTGACCAGGGAGCGGGGGTGGATCAAGAACAGGGGACAGGGGCTTATGCAAAGTTTGCCAAGTTGGGAGCGGCGATGGGTTTAGCTGGGGGAGACCTCGCCAAGTTCGTCACAGACTCAGTACGTAATGAGGATGAGAAGACGGCGAGAGAAGCAGAATTGGAGCTCCGGATGGAGGAGAAAGTGAGGCAGAAGATGAAGGATGAAGAGAAGAAGGCTGCTAGGCATAGGGAGTTAGAGATGCAGCAGAGGAAGATAGAAGAGGAGAAAGCTGATAGGCAGAGGGAGCTAGAAATGAAGCAGAAGAAGATCGAAGAGGAGAAAGCTGCTAAGCAAAGGGAACTAGAGATGAAGCAGAAGAAGATCGAAGAGGAGAGGGAAAGGTTAAAGCAGAAGGATGAAGAGGAGAAAGCTGCTAGGCAGAGGGAACTAGAGGTGAAGCAGAAGAAGATCGAAGAGGAGAAAGCTGCTAAGCAAAGGGAACTAGAGATGAAGCAGAAGAAGATCGAAGATGAGAAAGCAGCGAGACAGATGGAATTGGAACTGCAGAGGAAGAAGATGGAGGAAGAAAGAGCGATAAGAGAAATAGAAGCTCGGACACGGCAAGCCGAATTGGATCTCAAGAAACGAAGGGATGAAGCCGAGTTAGAGGCAAGAGAGCGAGAGCTAATCATACAAGAGAGACAAGCCTTAGATGAAGCAGCGCATAGGAAACGCTTGATTGAGGTGGAGGAAACGAAGCATGTCCACCTTGAGCCGTTAGGAGAGAACGACGACGTGGACGCTTTCATCGCCCAATTTGAGCGTGTAGCCCAGATGTGCAAGTGGAGCGAGACCTCATGGCCCACACGTCTGATGTCTCTGCTGAGAGGAAAGGCTAGAGAAGCGGTGATGCGGTTAAGTGCGGATGAGTTAGGCGACTATGATCAGATAAAGAGCGCCCTGTTAAGCCACTTTAGGCTAGATGCTGAGGCCTACCGGGAAAAGTTCAGAAGCATCAAGAAGGACGCTGCTGAGACTTTCGGCCAGATGCTGGGAAGGATGAAGCGGTGGTTTTCCCTCTGGTGTGCGGCAGCGGGCAAGGATGAGAGTGTGGCAGAGGATGTAAAGGATCTGCTTTTTCAAGAACAGTTTTACCAGCTGCTGTCCCCAGAGTTCACGATCGAGGTCCGGAAGACATGCCCGAAAACTGTTGAACAACTTGCAACGGAAGCTACTGTTTTAGCAGAGGCCAAAAGATTGGGGAGGAAGGCGAGGCAAGACCGAACAGTTAACCAGCCCAACCTGGGTAATGGCGCGAAACAGTAGGGAGCCAGCCCACACAGAGATCCCAACAGAGTGATGGTACACTGCAGCAGCTGAACAGGAGATCAGAAGGACCTAGATCGACCATCATCTGTTTCAACTGCAAGAAGCCAGGCCACATCGCTAGGAAATGCCCTGAGCCCCATTCTGTTGGAGCGGTTCATTGTTGTGACCAGCCCCAAGCTCGAGTAGTCCCTACGTTGTGTCGCCCATGCGCTGAGCAGCGGTACGAGCCTGCGTGCATCGTAGAAGTTAACGGGTCTCCGGCCAATGGATTACGGGACACTGGTGCCGGACACACCGTAGTGGCCAAGTGGTTAGTACCGGCAGATGCGTACACAGGAGAGACAGTCCCAGTAGTGTTGGCTGAGTCCAGATGTAGGTCTGTGTTACATGTGGCGGTAATAGAGTTGAAGTCACCATTCATCGCGGGGAAGTTGGAGGTTTTGGTCATGAATAGCCCTGTGCAGGAAGTCCTGATCGGAAACTTCGCAAAGAGAGTAGGAGATCCCGGTTGGACACGTGTGCCTGTATACGCAGACCCGGCGTTGGTAGGGGCAGTGCAGACACGCGCGCAGAGAGCCAGGGAGCAGCAAGAACCTGTACCACTGCCCGTCGAGGAATGCATTCTGGACACCTCTACCCAGCAGTTAATTCAGATGCAGGACCAGGATGAAACATTGAGGAAGGCTCGGAGTGCATGTGAAGCGGGGACGCACTTCCATACCAAGTTTGGACGGGTCGAGTACGCTCGGAAATCTGGTGTACTGGTCAGGCGGTTTGAGGGTCCCAAGGACGTAGCGAGTCAGATCTGCGTCCCAGCTGAACTACGGACCACGGTGATGAAGCTAGGCCACGACGTACCCATGTCTGGTCACTTAGGTACCACCCGAACCAAGGAGCGAGTT
>JAMYXO010001036.1:0-34173 GCA_033310375.1 Conus canariensis
GAAAACCCCCAAAAAAAAACCCCCCACACCAAAAACCCCAACCCCCCCCCCCCCCCCCCCCCCCCCCCCCCCCCCCCCCCCAAACCCCCCCCCCCCAACCCCCCCACCCCCCCCCCCCCCCCCCCCCCCCCCCCCCCCACCCCCCCCCCCCCCCCCCAACCCCCCCCCCCCCCCCCCCCCTTTCCCCCCAAACCCCCCCCCCCCCCCCCCCCCCCGCCCCCCCCCCCCCCCCCCCCCCCCCCCCCCCCCCCCCCCCCCCCCCCCGCCTCTCCTCCACTTTTTTCCAGTTTCCCTGTTTTTCCCTTTCGTTTTTTCCCTTTTTCTATCCTTTTTCCATTTTTGGGTCTTCCCCCCCTCTTCTCTTCCTCTCTCTCTCCTCCCCTCTCCCCTCCTCTCTCTTCTCTGACTAGCCCCATTCTCCTCCCACCCCCCCCACCCCCCCCCAAATTTCCCCTTTCCCCTGGCTTTTTGCCTTTTCTTCCTTTTCCTTTTCCCTTTGCTATTCATGTTACTCCCCCCCCCCCCCCCCCCATCCAAAACCCCCCCCCCCCCCCCCCCCCCCCCCCCGCCCCCCAACACACATACCTTTTCCTTTTCCCCTCTCCGCCCCCCCCGCCCTTCCAAATTCTCTCCCCCCCCCCCCCCCCCCCTCCTCCTTTTCCTATTTCTGTCTTCCCCGGTCCCCCCCCCCCCCCCCCCCCCCCCCCCCCCCCCTTGGCCCCCCCCCCCCCCCCCCCCCCTCCCCCCCCCCCCCCCCCCCCCCCCAAACCCCCACCCCACCCCCCTTCCCAATTCCTTTCCCATTCCAGTTTTTCCACTTTCCCCCCCCCAAATTCCTTTTTCTGTTTCCCTTTTTTCCCCTTCTCCCCCTTTTGGATTTCTGACTGATTCCTTTCCCCCCCCCCCTCCCCCCCCCTCCCCTCCCCCCCCCCCTCCCCCCCACACCCCCCCCAAATTTCCCTTTCCCCCCACCTTTTTACTGTTTGCCCCTTTCTTTTTTTTTTAACCCCCCCCCCCCTTTTTCCCCCCCTCCCCCCCCCCCCCCCCCCCCCCCCCCCCCCCCCCCCCCCCCCCCCCCTCCCCCCCTTTAACTGTCATCTGTCAAAAGGGCCTGTGTCCCCCAAAAGGCCCCTTCGGGTTTTTCGGGGATGGTTATCTGTGAAAAGATTTTATGGCGACTGTTTGCCCATTTCCCTCTCCACCTTTTTCTATCCCCATTCCCTCTGCCCCCTTTTTGTCTTACTCCCCTTTCCCTTTCCTGTTCTTTTCCTTTCTGCCTAAATCCCATCTTTTTGTTTTTTTCTTCTTTTTTTTTTTTTATTCCCATTCCCCCCCCTCCCCCCCCCACCCCCCCCCTTCCCCCACCACTGTCCTAGTAGATTATCTCCTGGACACAATCTCCGGTTTTGTCACTGCGGGTCTTTTTATTTGATGAAAGCCCAAAAACCCGTTTTTCTAAAAGAAAATACGATTACTGAATTACGGGAAAAGAAAAATTTAAAAGTTAAAACAGTTAAGTGTGTTTTGGTGTGTGGGGTGTGTGTGTGGGGTGTGTGGGGTTTGTGTGCGTGCGTGTTGGGGGTGTGTGTGTGTGTGTGTGTGGTGGTGTGTGTGTGTGTGGTTTTTGGGTGTGTGTGGTGCGGGGTTGTGTGTGTGTGTGTTGTGCGCGTGTGCATGTGGTGTGTGTGGGGGTTGTGTGTTTTTGTGTGTGTGTGTATTGTGTGTTTTGCGCGCCCCGCGCGCGCGCCGCACAGGCACGAAAGGCTTTTTTACTTCCAATAGGGGATTACAAGGAAGAGAGAGAGAAAAGAAAAGAAAAGAGAGAAGAGAGAAAAGAGAGAGAACAGGGACAGGGGACAGAGACAGGGGACAGGGACAGAGGGGGACAGGGGAGACAGAGTCAGAGATAGACGGAGAGAGAAAACAGACAGACAGACAAAAGAGACAGAGGGGACAGACAGACGACAGACAGACGAGCCCCAAGGAAACAGAGAAGGGGAGAGAGAAGGAGAGAGAGAGAGAGGGGAGAGAGAGGAAAAGGGGAGAGAGCACCCAATCAAAACGGTCATTTACAGTTTTTCGTCATGATTATTCCAGTCACTTTGAAGACAAACACGCCGGAGCCCGATCTGCACAAAACTTAAAGAAAACTGTGGCCCCCCCCGACCCTGTTAAATTCAGACAGATTCCCCACCCCCCTTTTTCAGATGCCCTTTTTTCTGTGCCCCCACTTGATTTTCCCGGTCAAGATCTAGGGATAATGGGAGGTGGAACGGGACAAAAAAAAGCATATCTTTCTCTTGGCATTTTTGTGCGATTGTTTCGGCGATTAAACCAAATTTCGAAACTGAAATCAAATTTTAACATTTGTTTTCTGCATTTTCGTTTTGTGTGTGTGCGTTGTGGGGGGTTTTTTTTTGGGTGCGTGCGTGCGTGGTGGGGGTGCGTGCGTGCGGGGCGTGGTGTGTGTGTGTGTGTGTGTGTGGTGTGTTGTGTGTGTGTGGGTGTGTGGGTGTGTGTTTTTGGTTGTGTGAACAAATAAAATCAGAAAGGGCATGCGCAGATGGGGTCTTTATGATTTTGAGTGCATTTTTTAAATTTTTTAAAGATTTTTTGTATATCTAATAATAAAATTAAATCATCTGTTTTAGAAAAAAAACCAAAAAAAGATATTTTTCAACGCCCATTCGTGTTTGGGGACTGAAAGAAATTTATCACACAAAATGACCTGATTTTGCTTTTGCCAATTTTTTTTCCCAAGGGTATAACTCTAAAATGTGCACGCAGTCCCAATTTTTATTTCTGGATTACTCTCTTTGTTGTTAATTCATTTGGGGGGGGGGGGGGATTGTTTTCCCCATAAATTTCTCGTTATCTTTTAAAATGGTGGTCGATTTTCCCTTTTTCAGTAATTAAAAGTCACAAAGAGCGGGGACAACAGAACAAAGATTCTAAAGGCTCACGTTATAAATCCTGTGTTTTTTTTTTGGTGCTTAAAAGCTGATTCCCAACAAAATGCTTGAAAACCCTTCTGGGATGGAAACTTACTCCGAAGCCCTTTGATTTTAACTCTTACTGCGTGTTATTGCACATTTCATGCCCTATCTGCACAGTCATGTCTATCTCCCACAGTTTTGTCTATCTGCAAAGATCCTTTGGCCAATTCTTTCTACCCCATTTTCAATGAAAAATCATTCCAGTAAGTGAATCTGGGATTTTAAATTGGGGACTGCTTTTGCCCCCCAAAAATTCAAGAGCAAACCGCCGTGCTTCCCCCTAAATTCCCCTTTGGGGGGGGACATTTTTTTCCCCTTAAAACTCAGAAGGACCCCGTTGGCAGCGTCCAGTCATCACTAAAGTGGACCCCCAAAGGGGTCTTTCTGAATGCACCACGGGGGCCTCACTGATCCACTCTCAGCAAACGAGCTTTCCCTCGCCGTTTTGCCTATTATGTTGCTTCGAAATAAAATTTGTCCTAAATTGGCTAGCATCCTTGGGAGTAAATTCCATAGCCCCTTTGTAATGGACTTTTGGGATTTTTAGAGTTTGCCTGAGTTTGCACAGGCCCCCCCCCCCCCAAAAAAGGGATTTTTTAATACTCAACATACACTGGGTTTTTGGGGTTTACCGATGCCTTTGCTTTTGCACCCGCCAATTTCCACGTAAAAGTTTGGGCCAAAAAGTGCTAGGATTGCTTTCTGCAAGTTTTGGGTTTTTAAAATGCAGGAGGGGTTTGGGGACATGGGATCTTTCGAAAACCCAAAAACCAAGCTAATTTCTTATATCATTTTCAAATTGTTTTTTTTAAACTGTTTTTTTCTCTCTTTCTTCTCTGTCTCTCTATCTATGTCCCGTCTGCCTCTGTCTCTCTTTCCGTCCTCGTCCCTTTTCCCCTCTGCCCCTTTTGTCTGTCTGTCTGTCTGCTGTCTGTCTGTCTGTCTCTCTCTCTCTCTCTCTCTCTCTCTCTTCTCTCTCCCCGCTTGTAAAATATATTTGGGGGGTTTCAAAGGAAAAAAACCGAATAACTTAGTATATGGAGAAAATAGGTAGATACCCCATTTGTGTAATTTGCACTATAAGAGCGGTAAGGGTACTGGCTCAAATTTTCCCAAAAAAAGTCCCCCAAAAAGAAAAACCCAAACAGGCGAATTTAAAGAAGGGGAAGGCCGAAAATTTTTTAAAACCCCCAAAAATGGGGGAAAAGACATAAAAAAGCTGCCTTCCGGGATGGTTTTTCAGTAGTTGGTTTTAAAAGAAGGAGTAGGTTGAAGAGGGGAGGGTTTTCCCACGAACATTTTAAAAAAAAGAAAACACAGTTTTCTATAAAAAAATACTGGCATGATAAAAAAAAGAACAGTGAGATGTTTTAAAACATACTGTTCCTTCAAAAACAATTTCACCCGGGCCCGAGGAAAACCTATACAATAAATTTCAATACAAAATTCAGGGAAAACATTTAACCCGACTACGCTTTGGGAAATTAAAGAAATTTCAACAAATAAAAAGTACATAGAAAAATGAAGCGATAACAAAAATTGGGCCCCTTTTGCCCCGCAGAAGAAAAAAGAAAAAACTGCATTTCCTCAAAGTATGCCCCTGCTACAGGCAAAATAAGGGAAAAAATTTTCATACTGAAGACTTTAAAAACGTTGGCATAATCCCCTATACAAAAATTAAAGGAAAAACCCCGGGGGCGTGGCCATGGGGGAAAAAAATCATTTCATTAAAATATAGAGAATCTTAAAAATTTTTAGGGAGTAAAAAAGGGGAAGCACAAATTTAGAAAACCCGAAATAAAAAAAAACAAAATATCAATAGTATAAAATATGAACAAATAGCCGTAGATGGGGAAATTGGGGAAAGAAGGAAAAAATAAATGATCGAAGGAAAAAAAGAATTTTCAGTTGTTATAAAATTAACCCTTTTTTTTGGGGACAGGATCTATGAGAGAATTAATGACAAGGGAAAAAAGGGAAAAAAAATAAATTTGTGGGAAAAACCTTTGGGAAAACTCCCCTAGGGAAAACATGGATTGAGATGATACATAAAGAAAATTTTATTTGCCACTTGTTGTGTACACCTGATATGGACAGGCCCGGGAAACCTCATTAAAAAAAGGTGCGGCCCCATTCGCGCGCGCAAGCCCTCCAAAAGGGCTCCCCTCTCTTCCCCTCTCTCTCTTCTCTCTCTCTCCTTTCGATATCTCCTTTTTTTTTCAAGACTTTATTCAATTTTTCCCTTTTTTCTTCTTTTTGGGTCTTCTTGCTCTCCTTGTTCCTTTTCCCTTCTTTTTCTTTTTCTGTTGTTTTTGTTGTTGTTTTTTGTTTTTGTTGTTGTTGTTGTTGTTCTTCTTCTTTTCTTCTTTTTCTTTTTTTCCCTTTTCTTCTTTTTTCCCCCTTCCCTAATATTTATATCCTTTTCTTATTTCCCCAATTCAAGTCCTTTAAGTTGCACAAGTTTCCCTTTCGGGGTTTTGCCCACGTGCCCGCACACAACAAACTCATGCACACACACACACACACACCACACAAACACACACACACACACACACAAACACACACACAAAACACATGGGAGACACACAGGACACAAAAGATGGGGCAGGGGGGGGAGAAGAGGGAGAGGGGAGAGACAAAAAGGGAGAGGGGGAGAGAGGGAGGAGAGAGAAGAGAGGGGAGGGGAGGGGAGGGGGAGAGAGAGGGGAGAGAGAGAGAGAGAGAGAAAAAGGAACTCTCGGGAAAATTTTAATTGCAAAAGGGCCCCCAACCCATCTGCAATGAGGTTTAAGAAACAAAAATTTAAATCACAAAACCAAAACTGACGCTGGGGGGGGAGAGAGGGAGAAAAAGAGGGGAGAGGGGAGCGGGGGGGAGAGAGAGGAAAGAGAGAGAGGGGAGAGAGGGGAGAGAGATCAACTGCCATGCCACATCGGGTACTGTTTCACAGTCTCGTAGGGGCTATTCCGGGGCACTGGGGAAAAAAACACGCCTCGAGTCCAACTGTACAAAGATGAAGAGAACTGTCGGCACCCTCCGAACCGTTGATCCCACGGGTCCACACTTTACCCTTTTTATTTACCTTATCCGGGGCGCCAGCTTGATTTTTCCCCCGGGCAAGATCTATTGATAATGGAAAGGGGAAAAGGGACAACAAGCAGTATCTGTCTCTTGGCATTTTTTTTGCAATTTTCGGCCATTAACTTACTTTAAAACTTAACTTTTTTAGGGGTCATTTGCTTGTTTTTTTAGCTATTCGGACCAACGATTTTTGTGTGTGTGTGTGTGTTGGGTTTTGTTGTGGGGTGTGTGTGTTTTTTTTTGTGTGTGTGTGTGTTTTTGTGTGTGTCTGTATGTGCGTGCGTGCGGGGCGGTGCGTGCCGGGGCGTGCGTGTGTGTGTGTGTGTGTTTTTACCCCGCCGCCTGCTTGTGTATGCCCAAACGCATGCGCGCGCTTGGGGTGTGTGTGTGTTTGTGTGTGGGGTCCCGTTTGAGTGTTTGTGTGTGTGTTGTGTGTGTGTGTGTTTTGTGTGAGTGAGTGGGGTAAGAGAGAGAGAGAGAGGGGAGAGAGAGAGAGAGGGGGTGGTGTGTGTGTGTGTGTGTGTGTTGTGTGTGTGTGTGTGTGTGTGGTTTTTGGGTGTGCCTGCCTGCCTGTGTATGCGTTTTTGAGTGTGTGTGTGTGCTGCGCCGCCCCGCGCGCGGTGTGTGGGTGGGGTGGTTTTGTGTATGTGTTCTTTTGGTGTGGTTTGAGGGTGTGTTTGGTGTGTGGAGTGTGTTTTGGGGGTGTGTGGTGTGTGTTGTTTTGTGTGGTGTTGGGGTGTGTGTTGTGTGGTGTGTTTTTGTGTTTTGTTTTTGTGTTTGGTTTGGGTGTGTGTGGTTGTGATTTTGTGTGTGTTTGTGTGTGTGTGTGTGTGTGTGTGTGTAAGAGAGTGTGTAAGAGAGAGAGAGAGAGAGAAAGAGAGTGTGTGTGTGTGTGTGTGCGTGTGTGTGTGTGTGTGTGTGTGTGTGTGTGTGTGTGTGTGTGTGTGTGTGTGTGTGTGTGTGTTTGAGTGTGCATGTGTGTATGTGTGTGCGTGTGTGTGTGTATGTGTGTGTGTGTGTGTGTGTATGTGGTGTGTGTGTGTGTGTGTGTGTTTTGTGTGTGTGTGTGTGTGTGTGTGTGTGTGTGTGCGTGTGTGTGTGAATAAAGTGAATAATAAATGCATGTGCAGATGTTCATTCTTGAGTGTTAATCCAGGTTTGAATTTGATAAATCTCTGTACATCTCTTCACATGATTTTATGATCTGTTTTAAGATAGCACAAAAGAGATGTTTGACTGTCATTTGTGTGTTTGCGTGTAAACAAAACATCACACAGATTAACCCTAATTTTGCTATTGGAGAATGTTTCATTTTTTGATGTATAACGCTAAAATGTGCATGTAGTGCAGCTACAGTTCTGAATTATTCTTTTTGTTGTTAATTCATTAAAGTTTGTGTTGCCATGAACACTTCTTATCTGTATAATGGTGGTCCGTATATTTCCTTTCCCGTAATCAAATGTCACAAGAGATTGGGATCAACAGAACAAAAGCAAGATTTTGGACGTATGCTTAATATATACTGTGTTCTTTCTTTCTTGAAATATAATTGCAGAAAAATACCTGAGACCCTACTAGATGGAGGCTGTAAACCAAGCAAAGCTCCTATTTTTCTTTTCTTGGGGAAAACACCCACACGGTCGGGGGCCAAATTTCTTAAAAACCCCCTTTAAACGAAAAAAATTCGGGTTTAAGCGTTTCTGGACTTTATGTGGGGCCCCTTTTTGCCCCCAAAAAGGGGGTCAGGATACTCATTTTGGTTAAACCGGCCGGCCGGGGGGCGGTCCGGGGTTTGTTTTGGTTTTTTTGGGTTCCCGGGGTTTGGGGGGGAACGGGGGGATTTCCCCCGGTTGTCAACTTTGGCTCTACCCTTTCCCCAACAGCCCCTTCAAATAAGGGGACTATAAACCGGGGTTCCGGGGGAAAACCGGGGGTTCAAAAACCTTGCACAAAATAAAATCCCCACCAAAACTTTGGGAAAGAAAAGGCCATTTTGGCCGTTGGAAAGGAAATACACTTTTCACTTTAGCACACCCCTTTCCCCCGAAAGGGAGTAGGGTTGCCTTAAGGGAAGGAAAAAAAAAAAAGGGTCTTTACACAAAAAAACTCCACTGCCTCCCCATAACAGGGGTCCGCAGGATTTTCAGCCCGCTTGGCACAAAAAGAAAGAAAAAAAATAAAGCCCCCAAACTTTAAACAAAACCCCCCCCCCTTTTGGGGACCCCCTTTGGGGGGGTATTTTTGGTCCTTAACCCCAAAAGGATACATTGGAAAAGTCCATCAAAACAAAGTAAACCCCCAAGTCTTTCAAATTTGCACAACAAGGGGCCTCCTGCCCCCTTTTTCAGCAAAACGATTTTTCCCTAAAACCAACGGCCTTTAGGCCCCTTTCCCTTTTTACCCTGAACGTGCTAAAGGCAACCCCGGGGGAGTGATTCCGGGACGTACTAACTTCAGGTTTTTTCATTTTTGGCTAAGTTAAACAGTCCACAAACGGGGTTTTTATGGGAAACCTACCGCTTTTTTCCTTTTTGCTCGGGGGGTTTTTCTCCCTTTTTTTTCAAAATTTTTGCCCACACCGGGTTAAAGATGGTACATTTTGGATTGCTTTCGCAGGTTGATTACAATCAAGGTTTGGGGCCCCCGGGGGTTTTTAGGAAAAAGGGAAACCTCCACGTAAATTTTTTTAAAATTTTGGGATGCGCCGGGGTTTCTCTCTCTCTCTCTGTTTTGGTCCTGTCCGGGTTTTTCTCCCCCCTTCCCCCCCCCTTTCCTCTCTCCCCTTTTTCTCCCTTCTCTCCCCCTTTTTCCCCTCTCCTCTCTTCACGCGCCCCCTTTTTTACTCCCATTTTCCCTTTTTTTTTGGATTTTTTTGCTCTTTTTGGGTTTTTGTTCTTCTTTTTCTTGTTCTAGTTCTTTTTCTTCTTTTTGGTTCAAGTTCTTATTTTTCTTTTTGTTCTAGTTTTTTTCCCTTCTTTTTGGTTCTGGGTTCTTTTTCTTCTTTTTGGGCCCAAGTTCTTATTCTTCTTCTTGTTCTAGTTTTTAATTCTTCTTCTTGTTCTGGGGTTCTTATTTTCTTCTTGTTCAAATTTGTTTTCCTTTTCCCCCAAAATTTTATCCTCTTCGTTTTTTCTCTTTTTCCATTTTTTCCAATTGCACAATTTCACATGCGGGGAAATTTTGCCCGGGCGCGGGGCCGCACACAAAACCAAAAACCACCACACCCCAACCACACACACACACAAACACACACACACACCATTTCACACACACACACACACCCCCAAAAAACCCACACAAAACACACCCCACACTCACTCACACACACAAACACACACACACACACCACACACACACACACACCACACACACCCACGTGTGTGCCACAAAAGAGGAAAGGGGGGGGAAAGAGAGACCCCGAGCGGGGGAAGGAGAGAGAGGGGAGGAAAAAGAAGAAGAGAGAGAAAAGAAAGAAAGAGGGGGTTTTGGAGATAAAAAAAAGAGACTTTAAAAAACTGCATCCGGGTGTGTTTGGGTGAAGAAGGCATCACACAGATAACCCATATTTTTTTTACGTAAAGTTTTTTTTTTTTCCCTATAAAAACTGAAAAAATTTTGCTTTGTGGGGTAGTTTTTTTTCTGTATTATTCTCGGTTATGGTTGGGTGAAGATAGTTGGCATAAACGCTTCTCTTTTTATCAGGTTTTTCTTGTATATTTCCCTTTTTCCTTTCACAAACTTCACAGGGGATAGGCATCAGGGGGAACAGAAACAAGACGGACGCATATTTTAATGGGTCCTTCCTTTCCTTGGGGTTTGGGAAACTGTTTGTGCAAAATCCCTGAACCCTTCCTCGATGGACACTCTATTCGAGCAACCCCCTTTTTCATCCTTCCTCCTAACCCCATCATGTCATCTCACGATCCTCTCCCAAATTCGCACCCCCATTTAAAACAAAAAAATTTCGGAAAGGGTTTTCGGGCTTCTTTGTTTTGGCCTTTTGCTCCTGAAACTTTAAGGGAGACAACCAAAACCTTGTTTTTTTTTTAAATTCCCGGGGGGGGGGGGGGGGGGGGGGAGGGGGGGCCCTTAACTTTAAAAAAAAAACACACGGGGCAACGCGGGGCCCATCCACTTTAAAAGGACCCCCCCCAAGGCTTTCAAATGCAAAAAAAAGGGGCCCTACGGGCCCCCACTTTCAGCAAACAAACTTTTCCCAAACCACTTGCTTATTTTTGGTTGCTTGACTGAACTGCGGGGGGGGTTAAACACCCTTTTGGGGGGGGTTTTTATGGGACTTTTTCGGACTTGTATTTAAAGGGGTTATTGGGATGTTTTACGGGCCAACAAAAAAAGGGATTTTTTTGGGGAAAGGCTCTGCTTTTCTCGCCAGTCCAGCCCCTTTCGATTTTGGGGGCATTCCCAAATTCCCGGGGTAAAAAAGAAACAGGGGCATAATTCTTCCAAAAGGGGGGGTTTTTTTATTTGGGGAAAGTTTGGGGGCCCCTGGGTCTTCTAAAAAAAAAAACCCCGAAAAAACAATTACCCCCAGGGGTTTTAAAAATTTTTCTTTTTCCCAAAAATTGGTTTTTTTATGGGCCCCCTTTAAACCCTCTCTTTTCCCCTTCCTCCCCCCCTCTCTCTCTCTCTCCTCTCTCTCTCTCTCTTTTGTATATTTATTTTTTATAATATATTTTCCTCGGGTCGGGTTTTGGTCGGCCCTGTCTTCTCCCCCCTCCCCCCCCCCCCCCCCCCCCCCCCCCCCCCCCCCCACCCCCCCTTTTCTCCTTTAAAACACTTTTATCTGTTCTTCCTTTTCTCCTTGTACTTGCCCCTTTTTGGCTTTTGGGAATCTTGGTTCTGGGTTTCTTTTTCCCTTTTTTCTTTTTTTTCTTCTTCTTTTTTCTTCTTCCTTCTGCTTTTTTTTTTCTTTTTCTTCTTCTTCCTTTTTCCCCTTGGGTCTTCCCCTTTTTTTTCCTTCTTCTTCTTCTTTTCCCTTCTTTTTCTTCCCTTCTTGGGCCTTCCCTTCTTCTTCTTTTCTTTTTCCTTTTTTCCTTTTTCCCTTCTTTCTTCTTCTTTTTCGTCTTCTTCTTTTCTTCGTCTTTTTCTTCTTCTTTTTTCCGTGTTTATCCTCATCCCCTCTTTTATTTCTCTTTTGGGAATTTTCCCATTTTGGGCATAAGGTCATGCGTGCACACGCGCGCGGGGGGCCCCGCGCGCGCACACACACACACAAAAACCCCACACACACACACACACCACTGGGGTTTTGCGCGCGCGTCTAAAAACATTTTGGGGCCCCAAGGGGAAGAGAGAGAAGGGGAAGAGAAAAGGGAAAGGGGGAGAGAGAGAGAGAGAGAGCATCACTTACATATTTTTGCACATTCATCCCGCCCCAAAACCCTTTCTCCACCCAAATTTTTTGTACTAGGGGGAGGCAAAAAATAGATTTACAATCGCCTTTTTTTTCCATTGTTTATTTCTTTTTTTGGGTTAATGGTCAAGAAAAAAGTGCGGGTTGGGGGATACCAGGGAAACAAAAGCTGAAAAACTTTTAAAAATTACTTTTGTAAATTTATTTCCCTATTCTTTCGGGATAATGTAATTTGGTGAAGAAAAGTAAAATGAACGCATTACTTTTGAAAATTTTGGGGGTTAAACCGAAAAGGTTACTGATTCTTGACTTCTTTCGAAATTTTTTGAAAAGTTAGTTTGTTTTCGGGACCCGGGAAAAGTCAGATAGACAAAGTCGGGGGTTTCTTCGGACTCGGGCTAAATACAAACCTGGTTTGGTTTATCAGTATGTTTGGGTTTAATAAGGGACCTTACTTGTTTTAACTACATCTAAAGACACAAGCCAGTTTGACGGCCACACCCCTTGGGGGCCCATTTTCCCCAAAGAAGAGCTTCTTTTGCAACAAGGTTGCCCCCCCTTTAAGAAGGGCCTTTAGAAGCCTAAACAGATCTAGGGAGCGCACAAAAATTTCCACGAAATCTGTTTTTCATACAGTCACCCTTGGCCCCCTTTTACGGTCCATTGGGCCCTGTCCTATTTACGGGGGGAGGTTCTGGAGCGGAGACGAGGGGTTTTCGGGGACCCTTCGGGCCGCCGCCCCTTTGGGGCGGGACGGGCACACGGGAAGCGTGTAAAGGGTTGGGTCGCAGAAATGATAGGGGGGCTGCGCTGTCTACGCTGTTCCGCAAATTTTCGTCTGTCGGGTTGGTTTGGGTCTTTGGGCCCTTTTGGGTCTTTTTTTGGGGGGAAGGTTTTTGGGGGTTTTTTTGTTTTTTCCCTCACTCTTCCCTCTCTCATTTTAAAATGAGTTGGAGTGAAAAGGGGACAAAAACCACTGTGGCGTCGCGACGCGCGCCCCGTTTTGTGTGTGTGAGTGTGTGTGTGATTAAAAGTGAGTGTTTTGTGTGTGTGGGGGTGTGTGTGGGTGTGTGTGTGTGGGTGTTTTGTGTGGGTGCGTGGGGGTGTGTGTTTGTGTTGATGAGGGTTGTGTGGGGGGGTGGAAAAGAAAAAGAGAGAGAGAGGGGAAGAGTGTGGGTGGGTGTGTTTTGGTGTGTTGTGTGGTGGGGTGTGTGTTGTGTGCGGGCGGGGTGGGTGTGGGCCTCCCGGGGCAGGGTTGGGGGAGAGAGAAAAAAAGGAAAACGGGACAGGCAACAAATAGAGAGGAGGGGAAGAAAGAGAGAAAGAAAATAAGAAGAAGTGAGTGAGTGAGGGTGGTAGGGGGAAGAGACTGTGTTTTTGGGGTGAAAATTCCCTTGTGTTTTTCTTAAAAAGGACGGTAACTATCCTTTCTTTGATACATTCACGGTGGGTTTTCCACCGTGCCCTTTCGTTTGGGGTCTTTCTTGCAATCAATAAAACCAAAAACCTTAAAAAAAAACTTCTTAAATAAAAGGGCACAACAAAACAATCGACGAAAGGCCCAAAAAAAATTTTTAAACGAAACTAACCCCACTTCCTTATAAATAACTTCATGCGTGTTTAACTATGTTTAGAAAGGCAATTACTTTCACAAAAAGGCCAATCGAAAATAAAAACCCCTTTGAAAAAATCATCAAAAACATTAAGCAAAAAAATGATCAGAAAGGGGTAAGAATTTTAAACAGAGGGGGTAAAAATTTGAAAAAATAAAAATCCCAAAAGGTAGGCCCGGGGGGAAAAAAAAAGGGAAAAAACAAAAACAAAAAACAAAAAAACAAAAAAACATTTAAAAACCCACTTTTCCCTTTTGGGTTTCTACCAAGGCTTTGCCCACGCCTGGCAACTTTCCTACCCCGACTTCCGAATTTCCAATAAAAAAGACCTCTCAAACCCACTTCCTTCAAGTCAGTTTACAGGGTTTCCAGTCCCCCTGGCCGCGGGGGGGGTTTTCGGGGGTTTCTGAAACGGGGCTTCCATCTGGGGGGGGAGGGGATTGACTCTTGGTTTTGATACCCCTGCCCCAGGCTGCCGGATCGCCCGAAAAAGAAATTTTTTCGGGTTGTTTTCTTGCTCTTTGGGTTTGGGGGAAACGGGGGAGGGAAAGTAAAAATCATTCCAATAAAATTTCCTTACGGGAAACCGGGGGCTTTTCAGGGGAAACATTTTTTCGCCCGATGGGTTTTTTGGGGCCAATAATTTTTTAGGCCTTTCCCTATTAACGGGGAACCCTTCCAAAAAGGGGGTTGGGGTTGAAAGGGGCCTTTTTTCCTCTTTGATTTAATGTTTTAATTCAACTATTTTTCAACCATGGAAAACAATTTCGCAGGGGGCTTTTTTTAAATTTACCGTTCTTAAAGAAAAAAGGGAATTACTTTTTACAAATGGGAAAAGGGGGGGGAAGGGGAAAAATTTTATTGTATGTCGGGGTCTTTTCTGTTTTGGGTTCCCGTGGCCCAAAATTTTGGTTCCACTCCTCCCGCCCCAAAAAAACGTTGGCCGATTCTCTGGACATTTTGTAGGTAGGGGGGTTAATTTTGGGGTTTGGGGGGTTTGACCCCCGGTTTTTTTCCCAGAATACCCGGGTTACTAAGGGCTAAGGAATTTTTAAAAAATTTTAAGGGCCGTTTAAGGGAAATAACCCAACCGGGGGCGGGGTTTTTTCTTCACTCAAAATGTTTTTGGGGCCTCCCCTTGCAAATAAGGGGGTTTAAATTTTTTGGGGGAAAAACCAAAATTTGGGGCATGGCCCCAATTTGTTAGGGTTTGGGCTTTCCCAGGGGGGCACGTGGGGAGGACCGGAGTTCAATTCCCCCCGGGGGAAAGAGCAAAAATTTTTGGGGTTTTCCATTAAAATTTTTTTTCCAAAAAAAGGGGGGAAATTTACTTTTTTAAAGCTTTGCATCCTTAAAAGGGTGAAAACAGTCTTTGATCCCCCAAACCAATTTGGTCTCTTGACCATTTTCTTTGATCACCCTTTCAGACAAAACAATCTACATTTTTTTTTTAAAACTTTTTTGAAAAAACTCCAAAAATTTTAACACGAACAAAAAAATTTAAAAGAAAAAAACACGACATTTTTCGCCCAGGCCCCTTAAAGCACGAATACACTTAACCCCAAAAAAAAATAAAAGGTTTTCAAATGAAAAGGGATCGCGATTGTCTTTTTCCTTTTTCCTTGTCCCAGCGTTTTTTTAAATCTTGCCTAAAAAAAGGTCGCGAGGGGGAAAAACCCCGCGGGTTTTTTTTTGAATTCCCTTTTGGGTCTTTGATTTTTTGGAATGGTTTCAAAAAACCTTTTTTTTTTTGGGGCCCAATTTCCCCCCGGAAGGGGCCTCACTTTGCCAGGTTTTTCCACCAGGCCCTTTTTGGAAAATTTTCGCCCGTATATGGGGTTTATTTTTTTTTGGGGGGAAAGAGCAGACTTGGACGGACAATTTTCCGAGGGAAAGATTTTCACAGACAGGGGCCCAACTTGGGAAGGGACATTGACCACAGGGCCCCAAGGCTGCGATAATTTTTAAAATTTCAAAATTTAGTTTTGGGGTTCTACTGGTTTGTTGGTCTTCTGTCTGTCGGAGGGTCGGTTGCCGGGTCTCTTTGTTTGGGGGTTTTTGGGTTTGTTGGTTGGGGGCGTGTTGTGTGGGGGGGTTTGGGGGGGTGGGGGGGGGTGGGGGGTGGGGTGTGTTTGGGGGGGTGGGGTTGTCCTTTTGGGCTTTTTTGGGAAACCCCCCTTTTTCCCCAAATCTATTTTGAAGGGGGCTTGGGGGGGAAAAAACGCTGGGGGGGGGGTATTTTGGGTGGGGGGGTGGTGTGTGGGGGGGGGTTTGGGGGGGGGGTGGGGGTGTTTTGGGGTGTGGGGGTTGGGGTGGTGGGGGGGAAAAGAGAGAGGAGGAGGGGGAGCTTAAGGGGAGGGTTGAGAGAGGTTTTATTCCGGGCCCCCCTTTAAAATTTTGGGGGGGAAACTTTTCTATTTGTCCGGGGTTAATTTTCGTTTGGGGGTTTTAAAAACGGAAAAAACCCCAATACGGGGGCCCGGAGGGATTTTTGGGGACCCAAAAGAATACGGTAGCGGGGGCCGCGCGGGCGGGTGGGATTTGTGGGGCGGTGGTGTGGTTGTGGTGGGGTGGGGTGTGGGTGGGGGGGGGTTTTGTGGTGAGGGGTTGGGGGGGGGGTTGGGGGGGTGGCGGTGGAAGGGGGGTGGCGGGGTTTGTGGTTGGTGTTTGTCGGTGCGGGGGTGTGGGGGGGTGGGGGAATTTTGGGGGGTTTTTGTGTTGGGGGTTTTGGGGTTGGGGGGGGGGGGGGGGGGTGTGGGGGGTTTTGGTGGGGGGGTGGTGTGTTAATGGGTGGGGGGGTTGGGTGGGTGTGTTTGTGGGTGTGGGGGGTTGGTGTGGTGGTTGGTTGTGTGGGTTGGGGGGGTGAGTGTGGGGTGGGGGGATTGGTGTGTGGGGTGTTGGGGTTTGTGTTAGTAAAAATTGGGGTTTTAAAGGGTTAATGGTGTTTTTGTGGGGGTCCCGGCCCCCGGGGAAAGTTTCCCGTTTGGCACGCAGGAGTTGTTGGGGGGTGTGTTGTTTGGGGGGGTTGGGGGGTTTTTTGGTGGGGGGGTGGGGGGGTGTGGGGGATTGTTTTTATGGGTGTGTGGGCGGGGGGTTGGGGCGGAAAACCCCCGGGAAATTTTTATGGGGGGGCGGGGGGAACGCGTGTTAATGTTTGGGGGGGTGGTTTTGGTTGTGGGGGTAAGGGTGGTGGGTTGTGTTGGGGTGGGGGGAGAGAGGAGAAGGAGGGGGAAAAGGGGAAAGGGGGGAAAAAGAGGAGAAAAGAGTGGAGTTTTTGTGTGGGGGGGGGTTGTGGGGGGTTGGGGGGGGGGGGGGTGGGGGGTTTGGGTGGGGTGTTTTGTGGTGGGTGGTTGGGTTTGGGTTTGGGGGGGTAGGGGGGGGGGTTGGGGGGGGGTGGGGGTGGGGGGTTTGGGGGTGGGGGGGGGTGGGGGGGGTGGGGGTGTGGGGGGGGGGGGGTGGGGGTTTTGGGTTTGGGGGTGTTTTTTTTGGGGCCTGTGGCCCGGGTGTGCCCTTTGGGGGTAAAGGGGTATCGGGGGTTGGTTGGGGGTGGTTTGTTTGGGGTTTGGGGTGAAGGGGGTTTTGGTGTGGGTGGGGGGGGTGGTTTTGTGGGGGGGTGGGGGGCGGGTGGGGGGTGGGGGGGTTGTGGGGTGGGGGGTTTTTGGTGGGGGTGTGGGTTTTTGGGGTGTGTGGGGGGGGGTTTTTGAGGGGAGGAGAGAGAGGGGAGAGAGAGGGAGGGGGGGAAAGGGAGGGGGGGAAAAAGTTGTGGTGCCCCTGTGGGTGGGTTGGGGGGGAACCCCCCTGTCTTTTCCTCTCCCCTCTCTCTTCTCTTCTCTCTCTCTCTCTCTCCCCCTCTCCCCTAACCCCTCACCCCCTCCCCCCCCAAAAAACCCCCCCTCTCCCCCCCTTGGTTTTTTGTTTTTTTTTGGGTTTTTTTTTGGGTGGGGGTTGGTTTTTTTGTTTTTTTTGGTTTGGGGGTTTTGTTTGTTTTTGGGTTTTGTGGGGGTTGGTGTGTGGGGTGTGTGGGGTTTTGGGGTGTGTGTGTGTGTGTGGGTGTGTGTGTGGTGTGTGTATGTGTGGGGTGGGGTTGGGGTTTTGTGTGGTGTGTGTGTTGGTTGGTGTGTAAAACGTTTTAAAAAGGGGGAGTAAGTATAAAACAGTTAAAAACCAATTACTGTGGATCCAAATTGGATACAATGCTTCATAAATGTTATAAAAAAAATTTTCCGACATCAGTGAAATCCACTTAGGGCAAAACCAGTCACTTACAAAGACAAGGGATTGAAAAAAAAGACACACATTTTAAAAAGACACAAAATCATACATATAAGAAAAAACGAAAAAAGCAAGATTCCCTTTAAGGGCTTAGTTAAGCAGAAAACCCCAGCAGAGAAAAGAGAGAGAGAGGGGAGCGGGGAGGGGAGGGGCGAGGGGAGAGAGAGAGAGGAGGGGAAGAGGGGAGGGGAGAATATTTTTGGAACCTCTAGCCTGAAAACCCAGGGGAAAAGTACCATGCCCAAAACCTAATCGGATATGCAAGGAAAGCTAACCAGAAAAAAAAAAAAAAAAAAATTTCCCAATCGAACATTTTTCGTTTTTAAATTTGGGACGGGGGGGGTTAGTAATTCCAATTTAAATTCCCCACTACTATTATTTTCCCCTTTTTTTTAATGCATTATGGGGGGAGTGGGCACCATCTTAGTTAAAATCTATGTCCTGCTTTGTGACAAACTTTTCAGTTTAAGGGGTTTGTTTCACTATCAATTGTTTGTTTTTAAAAATTGCAGTTTTTTCTTCTAAAGTTGTTTTGGGGGTCCCGCACAAAAAGAAAAAAAGGGGTTTAGTTCATTTTCTTCCTTTTTTCTTTTTCACATCATTCACATCATGTTTACATTCAGGAAAATTGGCCTTAAATAAAATTTTGATCCCCCCCCCCCCTCCCCCCCCTCCCCCCTCTTCTTCTTACTCTCTGTCTGTCTTTGGGTGTCTGGTTTTTCTCCCTCTTTTCTCTCTATATATATAAATATATATATGGGGTGGGGTGGCTTGGTTTTGGGGGGTGTTTTGTGTGTGTGTGTGTGTGGGTTTTGAGAGAGGGGAGAGAGAGGAAGAGAGAAAAGAGACAGGAAAAGACAAACAGGGCAGATAGAAAAAGAAAAGGGTGGACGGAAAGAGAAAAAGGGCAGATTCACCCAGGGGCAGACAAAACAACAAAGAAAAGTAAAAAAAAGGGCACACACACACACACACACACACCCCACACCCCACACAAAACCCCACACAAACACACACACACACCACACAACCCACACACACACAAAACACCCACACACACACACAACACCACACAAAAACACACACACCACACAAAACACCCCACACACACACCAAAAACTCACACACCCCACACCAAAAATTTCCCACACACTCACACACACACACACAGAGAGAGAGGGGAAAGGGGAGGAGAGAGGGAGGAGAAATTTAAAAACAGGGAAAAGAGTGAGGGGAGTCCAAAAAAGGAAAGGGAAAGAACAGAGCGAAAAGAGTTGGGCCCTTTTTGTATTTTCTAGAATGGGGCGCCCCCACCTGGGAATATACCAGACATTTCAAAGAAAAAACCAAAAGGGGTCATGAAAAAGGGGCCAAACCCCCCCTCCAACACTTTGGAAAAAAAACAGCAATAACAGGAATTTTCCGTCCACCCCCGGACGTTCCTTGACGTGTTTAAGCCTGGGGTAAAGACACTGAAAAAGGGCCCCCGATGGCCCTGGTGTGATTTTGGAGGGGATACAACTGAGGGTAGGGACAGGGATTGGGGGGGGTAGGTACGGCCGGGGGGGGTAGGTACAGGGATGGGGGGTAGGGACAGGCATGGAGGGGTAGGGACAGGTATAAGGGGGAGGGACAGGCATGGAGGGGTAGGTTTCAGGGATTGGGGGGGTAGGACAGGGCCTTTAGGGGGGGAAACGGGCAGGAAAATGTATAAATCCTTTTGTTTTTGGTAAAATAACATCAGTTATTTTGAACGGGGTTTTTTCCCCCTTTTTCCATGAAATTGAATTTAAATTAATCTTAGGGTTCCGTTGACAGTGAACTAGACCGGAAAACGTTACAGTAAATAAGAGAGTACATTTTACAGGGTGAAGGGAAGGGGCGAATTGCATCGCTCGATTTTTTGTATGTTTAGTGACGATGAGGACTAGGAGGCGGGGTCATTATTTTGTTGTTGTTGTTGTTGGGTTTTTGCTTGCTGCTTTCTGCTGCTGCTGGTGTTTTGTTGCTGTTTTTGCATCCCGGGTTTTTCTCATCAGAAACAACGGGGCTGTACTGCATGGGGAGGGTCTTTCTCTGTCTCAGAGAAAGTTGAAAGGCGGGGGCGGCCGAAATTTTTTGTCAAACTTTTCCCCTGCGGAGTCTAGGGGGTGAAGATCGGGTAAAATATCACATTGGGCAAAAAACTGACGATACACCCCAATGAAATTAAAAAAATTCAGTCATTTTGGGGCTGTCTTTTTAAAGGGAAAACAGCAGTTTGACCGGTCATTTTCCCCGATTCTAGTAAAACCCTTTGGGTTTCTAAAAATTTTACGCCTCCGCGGGTTTTTCGGGGGTCTCAGAAAAATTTTTTGGGTTTTAAAAGTATTCAAAACCCCCCTCCCGCTTAAGTTTTAGAAAGTCGAAAAAAGAGATGGAAAATGCCAAGCCCGGTGAAACATCAATGACTGCCAATTCATAGCATATCGAATAACTTCAAAGACTGCTGCGCTGGTTCCCCCAAGTTATGACAGATGTTTTTTCCACCCTATCTCTCATCTCTCCCTTTACAACTATCACCCTCGCGCACCCTCGATCCCGGGTTTAGAAAGGGCTACTACATGGCCACAAAAAAAACGGGTTTAAAAATTGGGCTTTGGAACATTATCAGTTTTTTGGGGGAAATTGACTCACGCTTTTTACCAAGCCCTGAAAAAGCTTACTTTGGGGTTTAAAAATAAATTTAAGGGAAAAACCTAATTTTTGGCTGTGGCCAAACACGATGACCCGACGAGCGGGGGGTGCAGCCATGGGGGGCCTCCCCACGCCCAACACCCCTACCAGGGGTGTGCTATGGACGCAGGGGCCCACTGTCCTGACGTGGGTGAATGCCGGGGGGGGTTACCACATACAGTTGGCCCCGGGTTCTTTTTTTTACAAAGTTGGACTTGGGGTGAGGATTGGGTGTAAATGTAAGGGTTTTTGGAAAGGAAGACCGGAAAAGTAAGAAAATATGAAAAGGAAACACCAAAAAAAGCACGAAAAAAACACACGCGCGCGCGCGCGGGACCCCCCCACAAAAACCACGGGCCCACCACACAGACACAACCACACACACACACACACATACACCCCACACACACACACACACACACCACACCAAAACACACACAGAGAGAGAGAGAGGGGGGGGGGATTGTAAGATTAAAGGAAAAAAAGGATTTTCTTTTTTAATGGTGAGAATTTCCTGATGGGTTTTTTTTTAAAAAAAATCAAAGTCTGGGGAAAAAGGAAATTTTTCTTTTTTTTTTATGGGGGAAGAAAACCTATGGGGGGGTTTTAAAAAAATCAATTTTTGTGTTTCCCGGGCCCCTTTCATCACCGGGGGGTTTTTGGGGGTCCAAAATTGCCCGAAAAAAAGAAACGACCTTCTTCACTTTTTTTGTTGGGGGGGGGGGGGGGGGGGAAAAGAAACCAAACTCCATTCAAGTTTTAAACACATAATACAATGTAAAAGTAAAAAAGTTTTGGGGGGGAAAATAGTCCCAGATTACATAAGCAACGCAAACCCGGGCCCTATTTATAGAAAACAATTTTTCGTGTTCTTTGTCCTTTCTCCTTACAGCACTGGGCCCATGCTACCCCTGTCCCCAAAAAAAGTGTTTTTCCCACGGGGGTACAACGTTTTAAACCCGCCCAAAAAATGACTCGATGCCCTCCCTCCCCTTTTAAAAGTTCAGACAAGGACGGGGCAGGGGGGTCCCTTTCAGAGTTGGGCCAAACGGGTTTTCAGGTTTCCTCCCAAGTGGGAAGGGCATTTCACACAGCCCCAAAGACACCCCTTTAACGGGGGGGAGTAGGGATGCCCCTGAACACCAAAATTTTTTGGAATAAGAAATTTAGTGTAAAAAGCGGGATCAAGGATCCTTTTTTTCCCCCTTTAAAAGTCTGGGTTGATCTCTCAGGAAAACCGGGGGATTTTTGAAAAATTTGGGGAAGGTACTTCCTAAAAGCCCGGAAAAGAGTATCTTTTCCCCTCAACTACTTTCACTAGATAGAAAACAAGGGCACAGGATTTTAATACCCGGGGTAATAGGGCATTAATATGGGCCCCAAAATTTTTTCATTTTTCAAACTTT
Organism: Conus canariensis; assembly: GCA_033310375.1. Classification (NCBI taxonomy): domain Eukaryota; kingdom Metazoa; phylum Mollusca; class Gastropoda; order Neogastropoda; family Conidae; genus Conus; species Conus canariensis. The sequence goes on from JAMYXO010001036.1 coordinate 21,458, forward strand.
GTAAACAAACGGTAGCAATGTAGGAAAAAAAACAAAAAAAGGAAAAGAAAAAAGAAAGAAGGGATCTTATCCCTAAAAATTATTTTCATATGACATTGAAAAATCATTAAAAAAAAAAACAAAAATAAAAAAAACACCACAAAAAGAAAAAGGGAAAACACAGGACAAAAAAAATAAGACCGAGGGGGGGGTGAGGAACTGGGAAAAGGGTAAGGGGGGGTTGGGGGGGGGGGAGGGGGGGGGGGGGGAAAAGGAGAAAGAGTTCAATTTGCGGGGAAAAAACAAAAAACACATTTTAAAATGTTGAAGGGCAAATTTCAAAATATTTTTTTTAATGGTTTTGTCAAAGAAAAGTCATCGGTTCAACCGGGGAAAAAATAACGGTGACGGGAAAAAAAAACGTCGAAAAAACCACCCTCTAATGTCTACAGATTGGGCACACTTTTATTAAAAAAAAAAAAAAAAAAAAATTTTAAATTAAAGTCACGGTCAAAAATTACATATCGGGTCAGTTTCAACATCCCGGGACACCCCCACTTTAAAATTTTGGGACTATCTTAGTACTTAAGGAATTGCTTCAATCTGAAAATTAAGGCTTGGGAAATAGGTCTGCAAACTGGGAAAAGGGAAATCCCGAGAGAAAACGGTTTTTGGAATGTTGAAAATGGGATTGAAAAACGTAAAAAGTACTTTCAAAAAATTTAATTCATTTTTAGCAAAAACGGGCACTGACTCGGGTCTAATACTTTCTGAGACATGTCTTACCCCTCCTATAAACCCCCACACACCCCCCCTCTACCCCCCACCCTTTATTCTTTTCTTTTTTCTTTTTCTTCTATATCTGATAGGTTTATCGAAATAAAAGCCGGTGTTAGGGTATTCTCCAGAAAAAAAAAAAAAAAAAAAAAAAAAAATCCCAAAATTTGTGCCCTTCATAAAAAAAGAGCGTGTAAAACGTTGAATTTTTTACGTTTAAAAATTTCCTTTTGGGGGTTTTTTCTCGCAAAAAACAGCAAAAAGTATCAAACTGAAAACCGGGACCCTACACAAAAAAAAGTTTAAGGGGGGAGTGCGATGGTTCCCTCATGCAGCAGTGAAGGGCTTTTGGCTATAATACATACTTTCCCCTTTTCGTTTATCTTCAACCTTTTTTTTTTTTTTTTTTTAAATCTCAAATCTTTGCCATTCATTAAAAATGGTGGGAAAAATGTTAACCTGCACTTTTTTTTCCCCCACTACTTTAAACGTTAAGAGTTTTTAAAGATTGGCAGGGGGGAAGAGGAAAAAAATGGTTTAAAACCCCCCCAAAAAGAAGGCAAGGGGGTCCGGGTGGCAAAAAGAATGACTGTTCCCCCTTTTCCCAAAAATATATTTTTTTGGGGTTTTCCCCAAAAGTTTTTAAAAAAAACAAAAAGGTTTAAAAGGGGGAACAGGAAACCTGCCCCTACCCCAAAAACCCCTCTGGCTGAACTGTCCGGGGGGTTCAAATTTTGGGGGAAAGGGTTTTTTTTTTAAAAAGGGTTCCTTGGGGGGTTCCCCCCCGGGTTTTTACTGACGCTGCTTTTACATGTGGGAAAATTTGGGGTTTGGGGGTTGGGTTTTTTAGGGGGAAAAAATCCGGGGCCCCCCCGGTTTTTTCACAACCCGGGGCGGGGAAAGGGGGGGGGGGGTGGGGGGGGGGCAGGGGAAAAACAGGTAAAAAACAAATGAACCCCAACCCCTGGGGGGGGGAAAAATGTTTTAAAAATTATTAAAGAAACAAATGGACAAATTATGGGAAAAAAAAATTTTTGGGGGGGGGTTTTTTTTTCTTTTTTTTTTCCTTTTTTTTTTAATTCCAAAACCCCCGTTTTTTAAACATTTAAAATTTTCCAAATTTTGATTTAAAAAAAAAATTTGAATTCCCCATTTTAAAAAGGGAAATGTGGGGGGAAAAGTACTTTAAAATTTAAATTTTAAACCAAATTGGCCCCCAAAAAAACCCCTTTTCCGGAAAAAAAAAAATAAAAAAAAAAACTGGGGTTGTAATTTTGGCCCCCTTTTTGAAAGGGGGAAAAGGAAAAAGAAACTTTTGGGGTTTTACTCAAACGACACCTAATTTCAAATCAATGGCCCCAAGAAAACCCTTGGCCCCCACTCAGCCCGGGCCCACTTGGGGCCCGGGGGGAAATCCCCTTTTTAAAGGGGGATTTTCCCCCCCTTTTGCCAAATGGGGCCGGGGGCGGGAAAAGTATTTTTGGGTTGGGGGGGGGAAGTTCTACATCTTTGGGGAAACCCAAGGGTCCCTTTTTTCCCCCGGCCTTTCCCTCCCACTTCCCAAAACACCGAGGCGGGGGGGTAGACGGGCTCCCGGGCGGGGGGGGGCTTTCAATTCAGGGCTCGGGCATCATTTCCCGGGGGGAAAACAACGAAAAAACCCCCCCAAAGGGGAGCCCGGGGACCCCCCCCTGGGGCCCGGGCCGGCCCCCTTAAGGGGGTTTCCGGGAGGGGGCCCCCCCCGGGGGGGGGCCTTTTTGGAATGGGGGGGGGGCCAAATTTTTCCCCCTTAAATCTCCCCCGTTTCTTTGGGGAAAACCGGGGTCGGGGGGTGAAAATTGGGGAAAGGGGGAGCCGGGAGAGGGCGGAAGGGAAAATTTGGGGCCCCAAACCAAAAGGCGCAGGGTTTTCCTTTTTTAAGGCCAAATTTTCCTGTTGGGTTTTTTAAATCTTTCCCCCCCTGGGGATTTTTTCCCTTTAAACCCAGAAAGAGAGAGAGTGAAAAAGGGGGGGGGGTGGGAAAGAAAAAAAATGAAGAGAGAAAGGGGGAACAAACAGGGACAACCCCAAAGACAACAAGGGGAACCCGGAAAAGAAGAGACAAAAAGGGGGAAAAGGAAAAGGGGAGAGGGGATTAAAAAGGGCCTTTCAAACAGGGCACATTTTGGGAAAAATTATTTTAAAAATCTCAAAAACCCCAAACTATTAAGAAAAACATTTTCCAAGAAAAGGAAAAAAAAAAGTGGGCAAATTTTTCGTAGGGGGAATTCCCCCCAAATTCCCTTTTTTTAAAAAAAAAGGGGTATCAAAAGTTTCTTTCATCATTAAAAATCGTTTTGCCCTTCAGGGTTTAAAAAAAAAAAATTGGGCTGCCCTTTACAAAAAGGGGCGGAAAGAAGATGATGAGGGGTAATTTAAGGTGATGGGTTTTTTTTTTTTTTTTTCCCCAACTTTTGGGTTTAAAAAACTTGGGATCCAAAAATCAATGCTTTTTTGGGGTTTGGGGTTTCCAAACCCGTGTGGAATTTTCCCCTTTTTGGGGGAAAAATGGAAATTTCCCTTCCCCCAGCTTTGAAAATGGGCCCCTTAAACCTTTTTTTCCCCTTTGGGGGGAGGGCCCTTGCTTTTGGGGGGTTTTCTTTTTTCCCTTTTTTTGGGGTTTTGGAAAAAAAAGGGGCCCAAAAAAAAGGGGAAAAAAAATTGGAAAAAACCTTTAAAAAAAACCCCTTTAAACCCCCCCCCCCCCCCCCCCCCCCCCCCCCCCCCCCCCCCCCCCCCCCCCCCCCCTTCCCTGGCAATTTTCCTTCTTTTACTAACCCCCCCCGCCCCCCCGGCCTGGAAACCCCCTCCGCCCCTTCCACCCGGTCAAGCAAAACCATTTAAATAAAAAGGCCCCCCCCCCCCCCAGCCTTTTTTCCCCCCTTGGGTGGAAAATTTTGGAAAACCCTTTCCCCCCCCCCAAATTTTTAAATTTTTTCAGACCGAAATCTTTATGGCATTTTTTTAAAAATGCTTAAGATCCATAAAAACAAAATGGTAAAAGGGGAAAATTTCTTTATTTAGGGGAGAGAGAGAGAAAGAGAGAGAGGAGAGAAAAGAGAGAGGAAAAGAAGGGGGGAAAAGACAGAGACGAGAGGAAAAAAGACAGAGAGAAAGAGAGACAGAGAGAGACCCGAGAGAGGAAATGCTCACACCCCAGCCGCCCGCCCAAAAAAAACCCCAAAACAGTGTCACCCTTTTTCAAGTCAACTCTCAAAAATAGTTCGCGCCCCGCGGGGCCGCGCCACACAACACACACACACACAACCACCACACACACACACCCCCACACACACCCCACACACCCGTATTAAAAAGGTCTTCTAAAAACCCCACAGGAATTCCGTGAAAACCATTCTTTTCCCTAAAAAGGGGTTCCCGACCAGATGAAAAATTTTATTCTCTCTCAGAAAAACAAAAACAAACAAACAAACAAAAAAAAAAACCAATTTGGGGGGGGACCCGGGGACTGTCTGGGGGCTGTTTTTAAAATGTTGAAGCCCGACAAACCCCCGGGGAAAACCTTTTACACCTACATTTTAAAAGGGTTTTTTAGTGAAATGCCCTTTCAGACATGAATGCACCCCGGGCTTCGTCATTTAAAATTTAAATTTAAAAAATTTAAAAAGATAAATAAACAAATAAATAAATAAAAAAGAGCGGGGGGTACAAGGAATGGCCCCGCTTTCAAAAGACTCAAGATGGGTTTTTATCTTTACGGCCGATCTTTTTGGGGAGCGCATTTTAAATATTTTGCCAAATATGAAAGCAGAGAGTAAACGACCTGAGGGAAAAAAGTTTGGGAAAGGGACAAAAAAGGGAATCAAAGGGGGGAAAGGGGGGGGGGGGGGGGGGGGGGGTTGGGGGAAAGGGTAAAAGAAGACAGTTTTAATTCCCAAGAAAACCAACCGACACAGCATCATTTTATGCCGGGTGAAACCAACCAAGCTGCACAAAATCCGGCTCTCCAACCCCGAATACCGAAAAAACAAAAAAACAAACCCTGATGATAAATCAGAATAGAAATGCGTACCTTCCCATCTCAGGGCAAAATTTGTTACCCCACATCCGGGATAATATTTTAAAAGGCCACACCTTAAATTTGTGCCAAACACCCTTTTAAGGGAAAACTTTTTAAAGGGTATTTGGCAACCCGAATCTTGGTAGGGGTTTCGTACAGAATCTTGGGTTGGGGTTTGAAAATTCATGGGAATAACGCGGGCTAGTGGTTTAAAAAACAGAATCTTTGGGTTTCAGTGAATGTTGGGAAAAAGAGGCCGGGGAACTGAACACTGGTAGCAACGAACGTGGGGAAAAAAAGAAATAACGAGAAATGAGGGGTTTGATAGAGAGCCGTGGCAGCAATGAGCGAAAAAGAGGGGTTTGATACAGACCGTGGGGAAGGGAATGAACAGAAAAAGAGGGGTTTGATATAAACCCCTGGGAAAAAACGTGAAAAAAGAATGAGGGAAAAGAGCCCCGGGGGCAATAAACCCTGAGTAAAAGGGTAGGGCAGAGCCATGGTACAGTTAACGCGAGCTAAGGAAAAAAAGGAAAAAGGGAAAAATTGGTACCAATGAACGTGAAACAAAAAGGGTAGCAAAAAAACCCCCTTTCGAAACAATGAACATAAACAAAGGCCAGGAACCCAAAACCCCCTTTCTACAAAGAAAAGAAACAAAGGTCAACAACAAACCCCTTTCTACAAGGGGAAATGAAACAAAGGGCCCAAAAAACAAAACCCCTTTTTTAGCAATGAACGTGAAACAAAGGCCAGGAACAAACCCTTGCTAGCAAAGAAAGTAAACAAAAGCCAGGAACCAAAACCCCTTTCCCAGCAATGAACTGAAACCAAAAACCAGGAACAAACCCTTTTCCCCCGCAATGGGAAAGGAAACAAAGGGTTTGAACAAACCCCTTGGGTACAATGAAATTTTAAACAAAGGGCCCGGAACAAACCCCTTTCCCCAATGAAGTGAAACAAAGGTCAGGGAACAAACCCTTTCAAACAATGAAAATGAAACAAAGGTCAGCAAAAAACCCCCTTTCTAGGCCCAAAGAACGTTTAAACAAAGGCCCCGCAACAACCCCTTCCAGCAATGAACGTGAAACAAAAGCCCGGAAAAAAACCCTTTTCCACATTGGGAAAGTTGGGAAACCCAAAAGGGCCAAACCAAAAAAAACCCCTTGGGGCCCCAATGAACGGGAAACAAAAGCCGGAAAAAAAACCCTTGCCGCAAGAACGGGAAACAAAGGACAGCAACAACCCCTTGTTAGGGAATGAACGTGAAACAAAGGACGCAAAAAAACCCTTGCCCCGCAATGAACTGAAACAAAGGGCACAAACAAACCTTTCTAGCAATGAACGTGAAACAAAAACCAGCAACAAACCCTTTCAGCAATGGGAAAGGAAACAAAGGCCCCCCCAAAAAAACCCTTGCTAGCAATGAACGTGGAAAAAAAAGGGGCCCGCAAAAAAAACCCTTGCAAGGGAATGAACGTGAAACAAAGACCACAACAAAACCCTGCTAGCAATGAAAAGTGAAAAAAAAAGGGCCCGCAAACAAACCCTTTCAAACAATGGGAAAGTGAAACAAAGGGCCCGCAACCCAAAACCCCTTTCTAGCAATGAACGTGAAACAAAGGCCAGGAGGGACAAAAGAGCGGGGGGAATTTGACCGGGAAGAAACGTGGGATTGAAGACAGACGCAGCCCGGCCCGTCCAAATTGTCGGGATTGATCACATCCAAAGGTTGCCAGCAGCTCCGTGCTTTTGGGTGCCAACACTGATGACCCGTGTGTCTCTCCTCTTCTTCTCCTCTCTCTCTCCTCTCTTTTCTCCTCTCTCTCCCTCTCTCAGAGGTCTTTCTCTTTTCTTTCCACTTGGGCAATGGGGTACTTGGGAAAAGAAGAAAAGGGGAAAGGGAAATTTGCAAAGGGCAGCAAACTGAAAAGAGAAGAGAGAGAAGGGGAAGGGGAGAGAGAAAAGAGAGAGAGAGACGAGAGACAAAAAGAGGACAAGGAAAGGGACAGAGTAAAGAGAGAGACAGGAGGGGAGAGAGGAACAGACCGACAGGAAAAGACAGCAGACAACCCGAAGGGGGAAGGGGGGGCCCCCATAGGGGGGACAATAACAGGTACTGTGGGGGGAAAACAACAAAAAACCCCTTTTAAAAAGCATGTTCAATTTTGCTTACACCTCTCTTTTCCCCCTTTTTCTCTCTCTCTCTCTCTCCCCTTTTTCTCTCTCTCTTTTCCCCTCCCTCCTCTCTCCTCATTATTGTCCCTTTTCCCTCCCCAACCCACCACAGCCACAGCCCCCTTTATCATCATCGGGCCCCCACCACCAATTTTATGACATGATCCCTGATCATTGGAAACATTTATCATCATCAACATCAAAAACATCATCCCCATCATCATCATCAACACCATCGTCGTCATCGGGCGTGTCGTCGTCATCTTTACCATCCTATCCCCCCCCTCTCAAATTTTTTTTGCTTCCAAAAAAAAATTTTCCAATATAGCAGAAAACCCCCATTTAAAAACCCCACAAGGGGTGTTTTTGTTATATGTTACTAATCCTCCTTTTTGCCCGAGACAGGGACCCTACCCTTTTAAAGGGGGGCCCTTTAAAGAAGAAAAAAGAGAGCCAAAGGAGATAAAAGGGGGGCCGCAAGATGGGCCCAAACCCTGAAAGGGAAAGATCATGTCCCTCATAAAAATGAAGCGCCAAACATCAGGGAACACTGGGGTTTGGGTTTAAGGTCTGCGGGCGTCGAAGTGAATTTTCGGATGTTTCCCCAGCTGAGAGAACTGGGGGGAACCCCGGGGGAAATATTTCCCTTTAGTGTGGGCCACACATGACTCATCGGGAGTTTTGGGGGAAGGGGGAGGGGAGAAGAGAGGGGGAGGGGGGAGAGGAGGAAAAGAGGGGAAGGGGAGAGAGAGAGAGAAGAGAGAGAGAGAGTATGTGTGGTTTTTAAAAATTGTTTTTACTCTGCAGTCGGGCTGTCTGTCTGCCCCGACTCTCTCTCTCTCTCTCTCTCTCTCTCTCCCCCTCCCTTTTCTCTCTCGGGGGTTTAAAAAAAACGAAATGCCCCTGTGTTGTGTGTTTTGGGGGGGTGGGGGGGGGGGGGGGTGTAGAGGGGGGGGGGGGAGGACGATTGAAGATTAATTTTACTCCTCTCTCTATCTCTCACTGGCTGTTTTGCCTGTCCCTTTTGTCTGGGCTGTCTGTCTGTCCGTCTGTCTGTCTCTCCTCTTCTCCCCCTCTCTCCCTCTCTCCTCTCTCTCTCTCCTCTCTCTTCTCCTAGTTCCCTTGGGCAGAGGGGGGGGTTTGGGGGTCAAGGGGTTGATGGGTTTGGGGGACACCCGGGGGTGGGGACCCGTTCGGGTGGAACCCCGGTGGAAACCCCCGGTGGGAAGGGGCAATCCCCACAAACCCTTTTGGGCCTTGGGGGACCCTCCTGGGGGCCAAGGGTTTATTTACACAATTTAAGCAGATTTTGTGACTAATAAAATATTTCAACATTGGGGGACGGACATAGGAAAGTCCTGGGGGGGTCAGGGCAGCAGATTCCACCGGGCCAACAACTCTACGGCCGCGGGGCAACATTTTTTCCCGATGGCTGGGGGCACAAGACCGTCCTTTAATTTCGGTCGCTCGATGTCGGGCTGCGGTTTCTGAAACCCCGACAGGGGTTTTTCCGGATGTGGTTGTGTTTTTAAGAGTCCAGAAGGGGGATGGGGCCAGGGATGCTATTGATGAGGCGCTAAAGATGGCACTGCCCAAAAAGAACCCCATCCTGCAAACCCACACCCTTGAAAAAAAAATCAGAAAAACTGGGGTTCAGCTAAAAAAGCTGACGAGTTTCAATGGGGTTTTTCTCTCACGATCATAGGGAATTCCCCTGGGGAAAAAAAAATTTCCAAAAAAAACAAAGGGCCCAAAAAGATCCCTAGATTTATTCGCTTTAAACGCTGAGACTGGGTAAAGAAAGAGAAAAAATTTATAGGTTTGTTGGGAACCTGAAAAACATCACTTGCAGGATGACGACCCACGACCAAGGATTTCGAAACCTTTTCTTGGGACGGGGTCTTTGGGGCCTTTTGAAGGCCCCTTTCCCCTGACATTTTGGGCCTTCGTTCCATCGCAAGGGCTAAAAAAATAATCGCTTTTTTTGTTGGGACATTTTTTGCTTTTAACCCCCCCCCCCCTCCCCCCCCCCCCCCCCCACCCCCGCTTTTCGCCCCGAAAAACCCCCCCCCGTCTCCCACCCCCCCATTGGTTTGCCAATGTCTTTTACGGGTTTAAAAATGGACAAAACATAGGGCAGACTTTTGCCAACCCCCAGCATCCACATCAAAGATGGTACAGAACTTGACTATACCCACACGCAGCGCAGCGCAGTCGTCTCCAAGCGGATCGTTTCCTTGCTTTCATGTACTGTCCCCCAATGAAGACTACGCGGGGAGTTGTCATTTCTTTCCCCTTCGTATTTTTATTAGAAAAGACGGGGTCCGCATTACAGAGGAGGGTTGGGGGTATTAAAAGGGTGAAAAGATTTTGCCCCTCAAACCTGGGGGAAAGCATGGTCATTATAGCCTGGAGGGGTTTTACGTAATCTTTTTTCATTATCTGTTGGGATGAAGGATGACTAAAAGAGAGAAGAGAGAGAGGAGAGAGAGAAAAGGAGAGTGAGAGAGAGTTGTGGTTGTGTGGGTGTGGTGTGTGGTGTGTTTTGTGCGGCGTGCACATGCTGGTTTTGGGGGCGTGCGGTTTTGGTGTGGGGGTGTGTGTGTTGTGTGTTTGGGGTGTGTGTGGGTGTGGGTCGTGTGCGTTCGTGTGGTGGTATGGGTGAAACAAACAGGGGGGGGAGGCGGGGGGGGGGGGGGGGGGGGGACGCGGGGGTTTAAAGTGAAGTCAAACCCATTTACTGATGGGATATAGTGACAGACCCAAGAACCATGAGGGGCCCAAAAACGTCAGACTCAAAACTTTTAAGAGATGGTCTTTTTAGTTGTGAAAAAAATTACCCCCTGCAAGCAATTTTCCCTGCGTTAAAACCAAAGTCAAAATGTTTTGCTGTTTTTACAATCCTTCATCAAAGCTCGCTTTTTTCAATCTCAATATCAGTTATGTCGCACTACACACTGTGGGTTTTAAAAAAAAAAAAAAAATTTCCTTTCCACTTTCTTTTCTTAAATTTACACGCATCATGCAAAGCCAAACCGTCCTAAACTGGTAGACACTTCTGGAAAAAAAGGACATCTACATTCTGGTGTAGCCTCGTGAGGTCAACAAAATGGGATCTCTCCATCACAGGAAGCCCGAGGTCTCGTTTTCCGGGAAATCACGGGCAGGTAATAGTATTCATGGGTGTCTTGAAACCTCGTCGGGCATGTCCATCGCCCCCCCCACCCCACCCCCCCCCCCCAAAAAAAAAAAAAAAAAAAAAAAAAGAAAGAAAAAAAAAAAAAGTGACGGTACCATGTAAATATTTATTGGAGGGAAAAGAATATACGGTATAACTCGAGATAGACAATATATTGAACGGCATTGACTGGATGAACGGGAAAAGATGAAGAGCGCCACTGCAGTTTTCTGTCGGCACTACCCCGGGAGGGCCCCTTGTGTAAAAGCGTGGATTGTAAAATCTTAGAGCTTGGTCTTACCCAGGGAAAGGGGATATAAAATATTTAAATAATAATATTAATAATAATAATGAGAGGATAAAAATAATAATAATAATAACACATACTGAAGAAAACGATTTTATGATAAACCGAAATATTGCCTCATTCAGGGGGTTGTATACTTCAAATTTTTTATCTCCCAACAGTCAAAGAGTTTCGTATCGAAGCGTCAGCCAAAAGCCCAAATCTCAGAAGAAAAATGCCAACAAAAAAAAAAAAAAAAAAAAAAAAAACACCTCTCCCAAAAGCTCTGGCAGGCTGTAAGGAACAACGTGATCACAGCATTGCCTTTTTTTTCAAGTTTTGTTTTTCACCCCGCAGTCTGTAAACACCCCCTCTGTTAAAGGGGGCATAGCCCTATCGCAACACAAACGTTTGATCGGGGGCAAGCTGAGGGGAACAGCTAGCTGCCAGGCTGTTAGGGGAAGAACGGGGGACCCGGGATTTCTGGTAAAGAAGAACAGTAGCGACGACCGAATGTCAAAAGGGATGGGGGAAAGGGTGGGGGGGGGGGGGCTGGGGGGGTAGGGGCGGGTGAAGGAGGTGGGTGATGAAGAAGGGGGGGACACGCCAGGGGAAAATAAAGGGCCAGGCCATATCAACATCAACACAACACGTCATCGCTTTGTGCTTTGCTGCACCCAGTTATGGTCTTATGGCTAGGGCGGGTACGAAGGACGGGGAGAGAAGAGAGAGGGAGAGAAGAGGAGAGAGAGAGAGGAGAGAAGAAGAGAGAGAAGGGGAAAGGGACGGAAATGAGGCGAGGGGGGGGGGGGGGGGGGGGCAATTCAAAAAGGTTCCACTAGGACGTGTAAAGATAAAAACAGAGAAAAAATAAAAGGTCAGGGCACACACCACACGCACCACACACACACACACACACACACCACAAAACACCACCGCACGCACACACACACACCACACCCACACACACACCAAACGCACGCGCGCGCGCACCACACACACACACACATAAACAGACAGACAGACAGACGAAGACAAACAGAGAGAGAGAGAGAGAGAGGGAGAGAGAGAGAGAGTTCAAACTAAGAAATGTTTTTTTTTTGCAGTTGGTTTTAACCATATGTAAAAGCGGGATAGCAAAGGTGTAAAGGAATAGAAAAATCCATCAAAACTAAGCTAACTATTGCCTTTTTGGGAAAGTTTTTCACTTTTCAAAGGGGGAGTCTGTGAAAATTTCGCCTTTAAGTCTTGGGGGGGGGGGGGGGGGGGGGGGGGTTTCCTATCCAGGTATCAAATTACAGAATCAAAGCGTCAGTTTTCCCTAATTCAAAATCGACCAGCTAGGATAAAAGTTTCCTTTCTTTAGCAAGAAGAAAAAAACAAACAAACAAAAAACAAACAAAAAAAAACACATATACAATTTTGGGTGCACGGTAAACATTTTCTTACTTGAGGGGGGATAAAGAACAAGAGCCAACAAGCCCAAAATATCCAAGATAAACAAACTTTTTAGCCTTATTTTTTTGGGACATAAATCGAATCCAACGCGATGCAAAAACCAAACAAAGGGAAGGATTGTATAGTACAGAGGTCACATTAATCAGGTTATCAAACATTGCCGATCCCCTTACTTTCCACTCATGCTGTAAACCCTTCATTTGCATACTGCTCCCCCATTATTCCCAAAAGAGCTATTGATCATTGGCAACCATCTGGAAATCCTCGACATCTACCAGAAATTTTCATGACTTTACGCGAGACGGGGGAAATGTGCCCGACACACAGAACCGACAGTAATGAACCAGAAAGAAAGGGGGAAAAGGACATAGACAGGAGGTAGGGGGGCGGGAAATGTGGGATGAAGAAGGGGTGACAAACACTAAAGTTAAAGGAAGCTACCGTCATTACATCCACGTTGTCAGCTTTGCGCTTGAATGCCCAAAAAAGGCGGGGTGCTCTTTGGGAAAGTTTTACTTTTTCCCCGCTGGCGACAGCCCCAAAACAGCGGGAAAAAGTGAGAGGAAGATCTTGGGAAAAAATCATGATTAGGGGCACGATAGGGGGCGTACCATGTCAAACACAAATTGGAGAGAGGACAACAACGAGAGAGAGAGAGAGAGAGAGGGGAGGGAGGAGAGAGGGGGAGAGAGAGGGAGTAGGGGAGGGGGGGAGAGAGAGATGGGGGGGAAAAAAAGGGGGAAATGAGAACCAGGTGGCAGGAAAGATGATCTATTGGCGTACATTACATCGAGGGGGGG
>JAMYXO010001037.1:2500-34168 GCA_033310375.1 Conus canariensis
GAAAAGATAACACCTAAATATTTATACTGATTAACAATTTCTAGTTGCCTACCGTCGTAGAACCATCTTTCCCTTGAGGCGATATACCCCCCATTTCTAAACACAATAACTTTTGATTTTTCTAAATTTACGATCAAATCGAGTTTTTTTGCTGTGCTACACAAAACATTTAGTTGCTGCTGGAGACCAATGACGGTAGATGCTACGAGTGCAACATCGTCGGCAAAAAGCATAATTAGTATCTCTATGAAGTCTGGTAATAAGGGAATACCATGTTTACCGTATTGAATTATTTCTTCAGCAAGCTCATTGATGAATAGCGAAAATAAAACCGGACTGCATATTTCTCCTTGCTTCAGACCCCGGGGACACATAAAAGTGTCAGTTAAATCTCCCCCCACTTTAACCCTAGCTTTGACATCTGTGTATATGCTTTTAAGTGCATTGTACATCTTACCGTTTATACCTTTTTTCTTTAAGATTGACCAGAGTTGGTTTCTATCTACCGAATCGAAAGCCTTTTTAAAGTCAATAAAAGCAACGTATAATTTCTTGTGGTTAGATAGTTGCTTTTGTACCAGAGAAAAAAGGGTAAATATATGATCAGTAGTACTATAATTCTTTCTAAAGCCAGCCTGCACATCGTTTATTACATCACAATCTTCAATCCATTTTGTTAAACGCTTGTTTAATATGTAAGTATATAATTTTGAACTAATGTTTAAAAGAGAGATACCTCTGTAGTTGTCTGGGTTGTTTATATCACCCTTTTTGTGCAAAGGTTGAATCAGAGCTTCGCACCACATAGAAGGGAAGATGCCAAAATCAAAGAGTTTGTTGAAAAATTTCTTAAGGAAAAAGAGAATAGTGGGGGTACAATATTTATAAAATTCCCCAATTAGTCCGTCTGGACCTGGTGCTTTATTTGATTTTAAAGCCTTAACTGAATCAAGAATTTCCCCTTCAGTTATACAGACATCCAATTCATCAACGTTACCATCAGCAACAGGAAAATACTCAGTTTGAAGTTCCTGAGAATTAGGACCAGAAGGAATAAGCTCATCATTAAAGACTTGTTTGAAATGCTGAAACCATTCTTCATTGGATATTGTGTTTGGTACATGAGAACTACTTTTTAAAGACCTTACAGTGCTCCAAAACCGCTTAGAATCTTTGGCGTTTTCGTTAAGTGTATTTAAAACTTGCTGTCTATATAACTGCTGCTTGTCTCGAAGTAAGTCTTTATACTCGTTTCTAATTATAGAATAGTTAAGTCTCAGTTGAACAGCATCGGGGTTGTCATTAACTTTCACCCGACTGTACGTTCTCAATGCTTGTCTCACCTGACGGCGTTTAACATAGCACTCAGAGTCAAACCATGGGCTGTGCTTGATGTTACCTGTGACAGTTTCTTTACACATTATTTGACCAGCCATAAACAGACCTTCGTTTAGTTTCTTCAGTGCACTCTCAAAATTGACATCAATCAATTCAATTGCTTCATTAAAGGTTGAATTGACCTCGTCAGACTGAAGTACACCGATAAAATCACCTTCTTTTGCTGGATCCCATGCATATTTTTTAAATTTGGTTACCTTTAACCTTTTTGAAACCGTCTCCTGATTCGGACTGGGAAGCATTAGTACAAATTCAACAGGCATGTGCTTTGATTCTACCCGTGGGGTTACTTTCAATTCACGGCACAGTGGAACTAAGGATTGGGAGGAAATAAAATAATCAATAACACTTGCACCATTGTGAGCGATATAAGTGTAATCCCCGCTTTTATCACCAGGCAGAAAACCATTTAGAATAACCAACTCAAAATTCTGACAGATGATAATTAAATAAAGACCAAATTCATTAGTGGAGCAATCTTTTGATACACGAGAAAAGCAGTCATCACCGGTGGTATTTTCATTTATCAAGTCACCTAAATATACGGGTAGTTCTTGTGCGTTCAGCCGACCAGTTCTTGCATTTAAATCGCCGAGGATGATCACTGGAAGATCACCCGCTTGTTCAAAAGTATCCATCAGACATTGTTCAAGAAGGGAAACCCCATTATCAATCTCGGTATCTGCATAATAAACACTGTTAGCAGGGGGCAAATAAATTCCAATTAAAAGAACGTCAAGATCTAGAGCTTTAAGGTGGAGAACAATAGTATGGTCATATTCCACTGTAAGTTGTTTGACTAGTTTGGCATATGTCTTTCTTACAAGAAACACGATCCCTCCTGACAAACGTGCAGTAACAGCATCGGTTAATCTGATTCCAGGTGAAAGAAAAACTTCGTAATCCAAAAAGAGAAAAGAAGGAAATGTTCTTGAGAACGTTTCCGTCAAAACAACAAAATCGAACTGAGATATATAATTATTTACATCAGGGTCATAAACTGACGATACACCCTCAATATTATAAGTCAGAAAGGAGAGACTGTTTTTCTGACAAGTCTTGACACGGGCACGGCCGTTATCCTAGGTGACTTCATTGTAAGAAGGACACGGGGGCAGCAGGGAAGCACAGTTTTGTTCATTATTACGTCCAGGACTACCTCTTGAATGGGCCCTTAAAAATCTTTCTGTGAGCTGTGTCTGTCTGGTTCGTACTCGACTGCGAGTACAAGGACCGGAGCCAGAGAACTGGCCCTCGGTTTCACTGACCATCGACACCTGCCACGGAGAGGGCCTAGGGTTCTCCACCACCTCGGTACTGTGACTCTCGCCAGTGTTGAGACCCTCTGTCACTGTACCTATCACACCCTTGGACTGGTTTTCCACGTCGTGCGGAGGGTTTACCAAGGACACTCTCTGTTTTAATAGAGTCATGCTGTCATCAAGAACGTCTGGTGAATGTGATGGCAAGGTCGGTAGACCCTCTGATGTAGGGTCAGTCACTCCTGCTAGGTGCGGGTCCATGCAATCCTCAGTTGTTGTAGGAATCGACGGATCCCCACTTTGAGAAGAATCAGGACTGCAACCATGGCGGCCTGGGGACGCCTCAAGCAGGTTGCTTTGGTTTTGATTTTGTTTAGGACATGTAACAGTAGTCCCACTCCTGGGAGTACTTGTCCTGAGCAGGGTGGGGAATTCTTGCATGTTGTACATGGGAGGGGGACGAGAAGAAGACGACCAGGTTTGGGTAGAAACAGACAGCGAAGGGGGAAAGGTGGTAGTGGAAGGTGGAGGGGGATGGGTAGAAGTCAAGGAAACAGGCGAACGGGTGGAAATGGAAAATGAAGGAGAACAGGTGGAAGTGGAAGGCAGAGTGGAATGGGTGGAGGTAAGTGGAAGAGAGGAAGGGGTGTGACTGGAAGGAGGCAGGTGACGGGTGGAAGAGGAAGGTGGGGGGTGACGGGTGGGCGCGGAAGGTGGAGGGTGATGGGTGGAAGAGACAGGGGTAATGGGATGGGTGGGAGAGGAAGGAGGAGGGGGGTGGGTGGAATTGGAAGAGGAAGGGGGACGGGTGGAAGTAGAGGGTGGAGGGGGGCAGGTGGAAGTGGAAGGGGAAGGGGGACGGGTGAAAGTAGAGGGTGGACGGGGACGGGTGGAAGTGGAGGGTGGAGGGGGACGGGTGGAAGTGGAGGGTGGAGGGGGACGGGTGGAAGTGTAGGGTGGAGGGTAACGGGTGGAACTGGAGGGTGGAGGGCCGGGGGCATAGGAAGTAGGATGGCGGACTGGGGGTGACCTATGGCCGGCAGAGGATGGCCGTGGGGATTTGACTGGGGTGTGGACATCAGGCGCATCTCTATTCTGAGAGCGATGCCCAGACTGTGCCCTCTGACCAGACTCATACTGACGCTGGTTCCCACGGCCTTTGGCTTTTCTGAAGTGGGGGGATCGCTGTTCTCGGAAGCATAGCCGACCATTTCTGTAGTACGCCGTCTTGCCCTGGTACCGTTGTCGGCGTAGTTCCCCTTGCTGACGGATTGTCAAATCCCCAGCCACACGGATACCCAACGTATCGGCCATCTCCCTTCTGCATTTTCTTTCTTGCAGAACGGAAAGTTTGTCACTCCAGTTCCGCAATCGCGCAATGATTGTCCGAGGTCTGCCATCTTGTTGTTTCTGACCTACGCGATGGGCTCGCTCTACATCCTCCAGAGACCAATTCTTGAAGGGGTAGAAGCGAATCAGAAGTTGAACGACTTTACGAGCGCAGGTCGTATAATCTTCGCGATGGTCCTCATGGACGTTGAAAAATCTGATGTTGTACTGACGTGAAAAAGTTTCAAGTTTATCTTGATGATCGTGCAAGTGATCAGACATATCTAAAAGGAATTCCTGCCATTGGAAGAGTTGTGAAAGACGAAGCTCGAAAACGGAACATTTTTGAGACAAACATGAAACTTGATCTTTAAGCTGTCTATTTTCATCTTTCAGAGAATAGTACAAGGACTCAAGAGTGCAAGGATAGTTCTCAGAAGTTGACTGGTTGCCACATAACGATTGAAAACACTGTTCCACCTGTACATCTTGAGTGTGTAGAGGTGCTGGGTTGGGAGGAAATCCTGGTCCAGGATTGGACTCAATATCTCCACACAGCAACAGAAACATGACTAAAAATACACACACATAGACAGACAGCATATATGAAGACCTGTCTCGGTGGGCAACCATAGTTACCTTTAGGGGTATCACTAACCCCCACTGGACAGTTTTACAGTATCTCATGGCAGCCAGCATCAGAAATGAACGGTACAGTTTGGAGAACGACACATTCCCACCTGTTATGCTGAAGTACGGGTTGTGTGAAGCACAGGTAACACTGGCATGGCTGCAGTAATCCTGTGAAGTATCAGCTCCAGTGTCCACACACAGAAAAATGAAGAGCAGGGAAAGCACAACTGTCCGGATAGGAGACACAGGCCACAGAAGAGAAACAGGTTTACACCTCACGGAAACCTGTCTCGCTCTTTTCCCCATAAAGTTTGTATAAGTCCAGAAAAACACACCACACGTGTTTCTCCAAGTCAAGTTTGATATTGGCATTATTTTGAATTAGTAACAGCACCCAAAAAGAAAAGAAAACAAAAGAAAAGACAGAACCAAAGTTAACAAGGCGGGCTACCTAGGCCCAGTTGACTGTAAAAAACACACACAAAAAAACCCTATACTGCTGTAGTGATTACATCGCACAAGCGGAGCGCTGTCAAAAACACGTCCGTACTCCTCGGTGGCTTGAGAGAGAGTCCAGAGAGAGAGAGAGAGAGAGAGAGAGAGAGAGAGAGAGAGAGAGAGCAAGCGCGAACTTGAGCCCAGCACGCCATTAAAGTAACCGCAGACGCTAAAACTTAGCCAAAGTCTCCCTAATTAAAACGGAAGATAAACAAAGAACAAACTGAAACTGTCGTTCCTACCCCCCTCCCCCCCCCTCCATCCATCTCCCTCATTGAAAGTGGTCAGACACGGGGAATGTGTGGTCGTGTAAAGAGGAAAAAAGAAAGTCTCACTCCACACCTCTCACCAAATTGACATCCCAACTCTGATAGATTAATTCAATGGCAAATGAAAAAAAAAAGTGGACGCGGTCCGCAGATCAATCATTATTCTGCCTTGGTGCCATTATGTGCATTCCTGTAAAAGGTAAGGTGAGGCAGCCTCAATTAATCAAGCAGCAGAGAAGAGATATATGTGATCTTCCTCTGTCTCTCCGTACGTCTCCCTTTCTCTGTATGGCACGGTCTTCTGTCTGTCTGTCTGTCTCCCACCCTTTGGCACATTAGTAGCCTCTCTCGGAGTATGAAGAATATAGTTTGTTCTGAAAAAAAATTATCAGCCAACCATTAAAAAAGCCTGTCAGCTTGTCCTCTCTCTCTCTCTCTCTCTCTCTCTCTCTCTCTCTCTCTCTCTCTCTCTCTCTCTCTCTCTCAGTGCGTATGTGGATGGATGTGTATGTGTGTGTGTGTGTGTGTGTGTGTGTGTGTGTGTGTGTGTGTGTGTGTGTGTGTGTGTGTGTGAATGCACGCGCGAGCATGCATGCATGCATGTGTGTGTGTGTGTGTGCGTGAGTGCGCGCACGCGCTCGCGTGTGTGTATGTGTGTGTGTGCGCGCGCATGCGTGCGTGTGTGCGTGTTTGTGTGTGTGTGCGCGCGCGCGCGCGCGCGCGCGCGCGTGTGTGTGTGTGTGTGTAAAGGGAGAGCAAGGATTTGGAAGGAGGGTTTTGGGGTTCAGTCAGTGTAGTCGAAGTAATCAATACACACAGATACACAGACGCACACACACACACACACACACACACACACACACACACACACACACACACACACACACACACACGCTCTCTTTCTCTCTCTCTCTCTCTCTCTCTCTCACACACACAAAATACACTACACCCTAGTCTTTCATTTTCCCTTTTTTCCCCTTCCCCCCTGCAAACTCACACAGGCATGCATATACACGTAGCATGTTCACGCACCCGACCCCTTCCAACTCCCTCACCCTCATCTCTGGCTCTGCTACCCTCCCTATGCATGGGCACACACACACACACACACACACACACACACACACACACACACCCACACCCACCCACCCACCCACACACACACACACACACACACACACACACACACACACACACACACACACTCACACACACACACTCACACACACACACACATACACACACACACACACACACAACACACACACACACACACACACATACACACACACACACACACACACACACACACACACACACACACACACACATACACACACACTCGATTTTAATCCATGACCTGAAAAGACACAGATGGTGCCAGACTCGCTGGATTAAGGATTACAGGAGGAACTCTACTGTTCTGTTCCAGACATCAAGTCGAAATGTCAGGGTGTACAAATGAAGTGCAAGTCGCGATCCGTGCTTGTTTTGTGTGATCAATCCAAGCATGCATCTCACAGAGAGGGAGAGAGAGAGAGAGAGAGAGAGAGAGAGAGAGAGAGAGAGAGAGAGAGAGAGAGAGAGAGAGAGAGAGAAACAGAGAGAGAGAGAGAGAAACAGAGAGAGAGAGAGAGAGAGAGAGGAGAGAGAGAGAGAGAGAGAGAGAGCAACCTGAGCCCAGCCAGTCAATGAGGTCAGCTCTGACGCCAATATTTTCAGCTAAGGGACCTGCCAAGCTGAAAGGGAAGAAAAACAAAGAGCGAAGAGAACCAGTCACCCCTGGCCCCCTCATTGAATGTGGTGGCGGGGGGAGGTAAGGGTGGGGGGTGGGGGGTGGAGAGTGTGAGTGTGAGTGCAGATAAGAGTAAAGATATGTGAGAAGTCTCCCCCAAACACCTTCCATCCAATTGACTCTTGAGCTGTGGTAAATTAATCCAAACGCAAATGACAGAAAAAAAAATGAACACCTTCCACGGGCAAGTTATCGTTCTGTCTCCGTGCCAGACGCTGTGAGCTTTCCCATAAAAGCATATAAGAGATGACCTCAATTAATCACTTGGCAAAGATCTTCATGTGGTCTTGCTCTCTTCTCCTTTCCTCTGCATATCTCCGTCTGTCTGTTTTTCTTTCTTTCTCTCTTTTTAGTATCCCTTCTTAGAGCAAGAGGCAGATGGGGAAAATAGAATTTAACAATCAATCAATCAAAAAGTCTGTTTTCACCTCCTCGTCGTCCTCCGTCGACTTCGTCTTCTTCTCTCTCTCGTTCCTTTGAGAACTAAGAGGAAGATCGCTTTGTGTGTGTGAATCGATTCATTTGTTGATGTTCCAGTTTTTTTTTTGAAATTTATGTTTGCGATAATATCAATGGAGAAAGACCTCACTTCAGTGCTCATGTGTTTTTGAAGCTATGGATGTTTGTTGAAAGTTTTGCCTTTCTGTCTGTCTTTCTCCTTCTCTATGGCTTATTATATTCATTTGTAAAGATAAAGGTCGGGTGAAAAGAATGTACTTTCCAATGTTTGAAAAGAAAGCCTTTTTATCAACCACTTAAAAGGCCTCCCCACCTCTCTCTCTCTCTGCTCTTTTGGTAGGCCTCTACCTTTTTTCCCCTTTTCTAAATTCAGATCATTCATACACACACACACACACACACACACACACACACACACACACACACACACATTTATGTATGTATGTATGTATGTATGTATGTATGTATCTCTCTCTCTCTCTCTCTCTCTCTCTCTCTCTCTCTCTAGTTTCAAAACGAAGTGACTGAGGGTGGAAAATGAAGCAAAATTTAGACAGAGAGGGGGTTAGTTACCGCCAAGAACACAGACAAGCAAAGTACAGGACAAAACACAATGCATTTCGATCTCTTGGATCTTCTTCAGGCAAAAACAAATAACATTTAGGACAGTGAAAACGAAGAACGAGAAACCACTTATCTTCTCATATTCGGCGCGTAATTCAAAATTGCTGTTGGATTATTTTGATTTTCATTTTGCGCCGATTATGAGACGATAAGTGGTTTCTCGTTCTTCGTTTTCACTGTCCTAAATGTTATTTGTTTCTGCCTGAAGAAGACCCAAAGAGGTCGAAATGCAGATGATGATGACAACGACAACGACGACGACGACGATGATGTTGGTGGTGGTGGTGGTGATGATGGCGATGATGATGATGATAATGATGATGATTACATTTTCGACATATTCATCATATCAGATGTTCTCTCTATGTTTTCATTCTATGAGTCCCTCGCTGTTGAGCATATCCCACCCTCTCCCCCTCTCCATGTTCGACTCCCTTCCCCCTCCCCTCTGCCCGCTCCGTTTCACACAGATCAAAGTCAGCTAGCTTGTTAGTCCCCAGGGATCGTCTGGAGAACGGATGTCAACACTCCCTCGCCGCGGGAAGTAACTCTGCGACGAACCATGCCCCACCCCCTCCTCCCCCTTCCTCTAACCCAGCTCATTCCCCAAAGACAGTATGATGAATGAGTGGAGAAGTCTATGGTATCCTGCTGGCTTCAGAATGATTGTTCTCACACTTATCATCAATAGCTGGTCTGCCACTGTGGTCATCATGCAACACCGAACGTCGCCGTACACCCTGAATGTAACCGATCGATCCAGTGGGGAGTCGGGCTCTGCAGGATGGACTCTGCAGGGTGCGGTTAGGGGTGGACTCTGCAGGGTGCGGTTAGGGGTGGACTCTGCAGGGTGCGGTTAGGGGTGGACTCTGCAGGGTCTAGTGGGGAGTGGGATTCTGCGGGGAAGTGGGAAAAGGAGCCAGCCGGGAAGCGGTAGGGGAAAGAGCATGCGAACCAATCCTCTGCAACGGTGGTCACCCTCTCCCCACGTGAGTGACCGCATCCCAAAGAATAACGCTGTCAGCCCGAAAAGGAACGACATCCAACTTAAAACACAGCCGCCCAACCCGGGCCCAGTCATTCCGATCACACCCCCCCCCCCCAATATATATATATATATAAACTCATAAATTCCAAGTTAAGTAACAGAGCACCATTCCAGCAATTTACAGAGTAGTTTGGTGTTGTAATGACTGCAAGAAATATTCAATTATAAACAAAACTTGCTCTTATATCTTAGATTGAAGAAACAGGGGGAGATACGCATTCATATCTGCAGTGGTAGATAATTATGCCTAACTAACAGTACGTGCTTGAGTGGGTGAATGGGGAATAATAAATGCTTCTCAAAATGAATCTTCAGCAACTTTACAGTCTCCAAGAAGGAGACAATGTCCAATAGAAAGGAAACTCACTAACATATAACTTCTGGTCAGATACCGATATTTCCAAACCTGATTGTTTCTCCTCAGTGACTGCGGAAAGTTGTAATTTGACTCCTCTGCCTTTTCGGATTTAAGAAGAATGCTATCCCAGAAAAAGGCTGGTGTGCAATACCGTAGTATGTTTGTTGAGTTTTCAAAAAACCAACCAAAGGTGCCACCTAAGAAGCAAAAGAAAATCATGAAAGAGCAAAACAAGCTACATTTTCTTGTGAAAAGTAAAAACTATAAAAAGATAACCTCTTAAGACACAAGTGCTGAGGGCCAGTTCTTGGAATGAATCTGCAAGGGACTAAATTACAATAAACTAATAAATTCCAAGGTTAAGTAACCGAGCACCATTCTGTAAGTTGCTGGAATGGTGCATGTACTTTAGAGAACTATAAAATAGGCATTCTGGCTCACCCACCTCCGCCAGCTCCAACCGGCTGAAGCCGGTTTCGCTGTTGCTCCACCGGCTTACCCAGAATGCCTATTTTATAGTTCTCTAATAGTAAACACTTTACAAACAAACATAATGTGTAGGATTATCTGTTTTTAACACTAATTTAGAAAACTTTTGAGACTTTAGTTTTTGCTTAATCCTTCGTTTTTCTTGATCGTTTTCAATAACATCATTTTCACGCATACATTCATCAAATGCGTCTCTGTCTTTCATGTGGAATAAAACTACAGTCTTTAACTGTTCTCTAAAGTCTTTTAAAACTGAGTTATATTTTTGACATAGAATCCACACCCAGCATGTCTTCCACTGAAAGGCAGTTTCGGCCGAACAGTCATCTATAATAAATAGTGTCTGCGTTCCCCCAAACAGTCTGTACTACCAGTCGGTTGACTGTCAGCTTTTTTGCAAGGCCAAGACAACACAATTATAACGACGCAGTAAGTCAGCAGGCCGAGCGTCCTGTTTACAAACTGTGTGCCTCCCTATCAATAAAACACGCCTCGCGCGCCTACTGCGTTTCACCGGGCTCGCGGTGCGCTTTGTCACAAATGTTCTTGAACATTCTCGAATGGGAAGCCACCACTTCGCTGTTTTCAGTGTGCGTGTCGGTTTGTTGGTGTGTGGGGTTTACGACTTAACACAGACAAGAGGCCTTTGTTTACACAGTCAGTTAGTTGACAATGTACATACCTTCTTCACATCCAGTCAGTGCCACACCGGCGTGGGTTTTTAGAGCAGCATGTATCTTTGGCGTCAACGCAATGGCTTGTGTAATAGAAATTGTCAGATTTGCGAGTTCCGGATATTTTTCAAAGAGTTCTGTCGTCTTTCTTAGTTTATTAATCCAACGAAGGGAGTACTTCAAATGACTACACATTTTTACTACACTATTTTACACACAGCAGCGCGCACACAACAGCAATGTTTAAAGTGTTGAGTCAGTCAGGGAAGGTCGGTCAACTATTCACCAAATGATAGGTCTGTCCGCACAGCGGGCGTGCGCTAACACGTTCTTTGCTATAGCGTGAGCTGCCTCTTTCTCTGTTCTTCATCGCGCTTAACTAGTAGTTGCAGGCCAGCCCGACACTGCACAGCGCCCACGCACATCCTGTTCAGTCACAAAGCAAGTGGCTGACATATCAAATGAGAAGTGGTCCTACTAGTTCCACTTTTCGCCCCAAGTCCTTAATTAAGTCACCCCAAGTCCTTAATTAAGTCACCCCAAGTCCTTAATTAAGTCACCCCAAGTCCTTAATTAAGTTCTTAATTAAGTCACCCCAAGTCCTTAATTAAGTTTCCCCAAGTCCTTAATTAAGTCACCCCAAGTTCTTAATCAAGTTACCCCAAGTTCTTAATCTAGTTCTTAATCAAGTTACCTTAAGTTTTTAATCAAGTTACCTCAAGTTCTTATCAAGTTCTTATTTAAGTTTTCATCAAGTCGTCATGAAGTCGTTATCAAGTTCTTATTCAAGTCACTTATAATTATTTATTAAGTTCTTGAAATATTACTGCATATCAAATGGATCAAAATGATCTTTTGTTGTTGGCGGTTCTGGTATTCTTTTTTGTTCAGATTTTGTATTTAGTGGCTGTGATTTTTTGGGCTGCTTTGGTTTTTGCTGTCTTTCTTTATATGTTTTATAAACGTAATAACCACCCCCACCAACAGCAATGATGCCAAAAATGCTAACTCTTTTAATCCAAATAATCCATGATGATGTTGCGGGACTTGAAACAACTTGTTCTTGTTGTGGCTCTGGCACAACTGGTGTTTTTTCATTATGAGTTATATTCTGTGATTGCAACATTAATTTTTTTTGTTTGTTCCACTCTGCTAATTTTTTTCCTGCTGCAACACGCCCAGGATGAGGAGGCTTTTTACTAGTCACTTTCTCCATCAGTATTTTCTGATTCTGATTCTGCTGATTTTCTGGCTCGGTCATTTTGAAGGGAAACAAAATCTATATGATTAAAAGTAATTAATCCCATGATTAATGGCGATAACAATGTTCCAAATCTGTAATATAGATCACATCCTAGAGACTCTAATGACTTTGTTAAAACTGGATCCTGCGTTAAATCATACATAAAATCTTGTTCAGAATCAATGGGCGCAAATCTACTAACTAGTTTAGTGTACAAACTAAGAACCGTTTGCCCAACACTTTTTACCATTCTTGACCCCAGTTGCGCTTCATACCTGTTGTGATACTTTACAATGTCTTGTGGCGACATTTGTTGAATCTGTTCTATGCTGAATTCATTTCCAAGGTACTGTTTTGTTTTTCCACATGCTGCTAAAGAATACAGCCTTTCCTTTTGGCGCATAATAGCTTGGTCATCAACTTGATCATTTGTAATCATAAGTTCAGGAAGTAAATCATCGCAGTTCATGTTTTATTAATGAATAAATATTATTTTATTTTTTAAAAATGAGCACCGAAAAAACTATTACTAACCTTGTATACCATTCTGCTGTTATTGGAGGCCTAAGTGTAGGATACACAATGCTTGGTAAAAGCCTGTTAAAAATAAAACCAGCAGATCTTGGCAAACTAGACTTTGAAGACTCAGCAAAGCTGATTGCTGTTATTACAGCTTCATTTGCTACGAAAGATTTTCTAGTTAAGCAAGGAATAATTCCAGACAGTATCAATATGTAAAATTAAAAAAAATACATTTATAAAAATGGCTTCACTCGTAATGATGATTGGTGGCGCTGTGGTTAATGCACTTGCTTTCAGCGGAAGTAATTACGCGTTTAGTAAACTACAAAATAACGATGAGAGAAAAAGACATAACAGAGCTATGGAGCAACTAGCCGCTGCACAAGACACCTATGAAAAGCAAAGAATGGAGCAGTTAGATTTTATTAACGACAGACTTAAACAACAGGGACATGCAGCTTACACATTTAAAGATGTTGACCAGGCAATAAAAGAATATTTTCTAGTAACAGGCAAACAAGTTGAAACATTGCGTCCACCAAAATTTAGCGACTTTTATCAACCATCAGAAAAACAAAAGATGCAAGAAATATTGTTTATTGTCTTTGGCATGACCGCTGTGTATTTTGTTGCACAAAGTATTGGCTGAATAAAAATGTACAAAATCTATTATTCTCCAAAAGGATATTGGAAGGGAATAACAGCAATTAAAAAGCTTAGCCAAGCAGCGGGAGTCAGTGAACAAACAGCAAAAGAATGGTTATCTAAACAAGTGATTTGGCAAATTTATTTACCAGCGCCTAAACAAATACAGAGACCACACTTTGTGAATATAACTCCGAACGACACCCATCAAATGGATCTTCTATATTTACCCCATGATACGATTAGACGAAAAAGATTTAAGTACGCACTTACAGTCATTGACATAGCTTCAAGATACAAAGATGCTGAACCATTAACACAAAAGAGTGCTTCTGCTGTTGCTGTCGCTATACAACTGATATATCAACGAGGACCCTTAACTTATCCTCGCATGATTCAAGTCGATGACGGAAAAGAATTTAAAGGTCAAGTGAATCAATTATTGTTAAAACATAGAGTTACCATTAAAAGAGGCATTCCGGGTGTTCACAGATCACAGGGTTTGGTTGAAAACTTTAACAAACAGTTATCTGAAAGACTTTTCTCCTACCAGTATCACAGAGAGCTGATTGACAATTCTCGCAACACAGAATGGGTTAGAAGGCTGCCCTCAGTTTTGCGCGCAATGAATAATGAAGAATTTAAAGGTCTAAAACCAGTACAAGCAATCAGAAAACAAACAATAAATGTTGTTGAAGGAGAGTCTTCATCAAGCAAACTATTACCATTTGGTTTGAAAGTGAGATACCTTTATTCGCCGGGAGAAGCGGAAGGGGACACTCGCATCAGGACAACAGATCCAGTTTGGAGTGTTGATCCATATGAGATAAAAAAAATTGTGAAAATGAATCCGCCCGTGTATTATTTACGAGAAACTGACACAACAAAACGACCAGCCCCCGAAGATCTTTTGTGAAGGAAGAACTGCAGATAATCCCTCCAGACACAGTTCCAGTCGCTTAGTTAATTTAGGCAAATACATTTCTGAGTTAAAATGGAAGCTCAAAAAAAATTATTTGCGTATAGATTTATTATTAAAACAATGATAAAGAATAAACTACCCATTGATCCTAATATTTATGAAAAAATCAAAAATCTTGAAACAACAACCACAAATAATCCAGCTATACTGGATAAAGAAATTACTGAGTATCTAATTGCGCTTGACCAAATGTCCTCCAATGACCAATTGCATATGAAAACTCTGGATTAACAAATACTCTTTTTGTGTTAGTGCGGTCAAGAGACCGTTTTGTTACAACTGTTGTGTTAATCTCATGCAGATTAGATCGCAGCTTGTAATTGTCATGATGAAAAGTCTTTTTATTGAACAATGCTTCTTTATAGTTGTCATGGGATATGTTTGATTGCACAACACTACGAGATATTCCCTTTGCTTTTTTAACAACTTTTTTTTGGCTTGAAAGACTGTACATTTTCGACCTCAAACCAACAAACTCCTTGATCACCCCTCCAGATAATTCATCCTTCATCTTACCTAAAACCTTCTTATTAATATCTGAATGCAAAGGTGAATCTTTAGGATAATCAGATGTGTCGTACCATCCAGCATGCCCTTTAGCCACTTCTGTTTCTAAATCTTTGTAAAAATCTTCAGTAGGGATGTCTATTACAAAAGAATCTGTATCTGTGTACAGAACTCTGGACTCTGGATACAAGGGTTTAAAGTAGTCGTAAAGAAATTCTAACATCAAAAGCTTCGACAGCTCTAAAACAGTAAACCCAATAAAAACGGGCTTATCCAATTTGACTTTCTTTTTTTTCATCATTATGCCAAAAAGCTGATCATGAAATCTTCTGAAGTCCTGATAATTAGGTTTAGAAGTTAGCTTAATTGCAACGTTTTCTCTGGTGACCAATCTAACATCTTTACGCTTGTGCGGATTCTCCATAGTCTTTCCAAAACAGCTGTTGTTCATCAACTTGAAAAAGTCTTTTTCTGAAGCATCTGTGGATTTAGTTCTGAGATCAGTGTTCTTCATTATGTATGGTTTCATGAACTGTTCTTGATCAAAAGCAATTATACGATGAACAGCTGTCAACTTCAAACCATGTCTTAAATAAAATTGTAGAAGCCTGTAATGGCAGACATAATTTTTTTTGCCTCGAAGATTAGGCACAAGTTTAGGTGGTTCTGTTTTTGCCATCTTTAGACTTTCTGCTGCTAATGGATAGTCATTATGGTAATCATGGAGTTCCTGAGGATATTCTAAGTCAACTTCTAGAATGTATCCACACTGTTGATCTGGCGTCAAACTGCCCAACCACTTTAATGCTTTTTGAATATTATCCGTATCTGTGTACATTTTAAAGTTACGTAATGGAAGTGATTGCGCCATTGCCCATCCATACAGATTGTTTGCATCTAAATACATAAGATAGTTAGACCTTTTACTTGGATCATAGTCGTCCAAGTATTTGTTGTTTGCTTTACAGTAATGGTGCGACGCCATACTGATTCCCCACGCAATCCGTTTTCAATCATCTGAAGCATTGGCAGGTTAGACAATAAATCAATTTGTACTCCAGTAAATTTTAAGAAAGCGTCCCAGCTCATCCCGGGCGCAGAAATATAATGCGCAGGATCCAGGCTGTAATGTTTCATACAGGTCTTCCTATAATTTTCAAAGACGTCCGCCAACAAACAAGTATCCGCCATTAAATAGGAATCATGATAGTCTCCCATCGTTTTACACTCTAACTTCTGCCACGCATCTTGAGCATGCTGGTAATCAGAATCACTGATGTCCTTTCCTCTGAGACTAGAAAAGAACGCGCCTTTAGGCGGAAGTGTATCTTCGTCAAACCTTTGCCAACTGTTCATGTACTCATAAGGGTAAACGCCCTTTCTAACAAGAGTTGGGTCAAAATATTCTTCTGTTATTGGGCAGGACTTTAAGGACATAGCCAGTGACTCTAATGAACCCATCATGTGTTGCATAGAGTCGTAGAAAGACATGTTATTTAAAGTGAAACACATGTACTTTTCTGATGACTGCGCAATGCATGACACCCTGAAGTCGCTGGTTACTGCTTGCATTATAAGGTGAGAGTCGTAACCTCGCAAGTTGTGAAAGAATATAGGCAGCTTCCATGTCTTTGGTTCAAACTTTAGTTGAAGATTGCATTTGTTATGTGCTGCTCCTCTAAACTTTCCACTAATGTGATCATGGTCTCTTACTGTTGGATTCTCTGCGGTGGCAACCAAGGCCGCCCCACAAATCCAACAGTGAGTGGCTGAGTCATACTGTTGTTGGTCTTCAGGCGTCATTATGATTTCAGATAAATTCAGATTATTAGAACAGGCATTACGCACTTGCTGCATGCGTTTTAAGAAGTATTTTGCAGCATTTGGTCCTCTGTATAATTCTGGCTTTGAATGGGCGCCATCCGACCTAACAATGATGAAGGCAAATGAGCAAATCTGATGATTACTCATTAAGACTGTTTTAGGAAGTTTCTGTGGGGTTGGTCCTTCATAAGGAACAATGAGTGATTCGAAGTCTGCGTAAACAACATATGGACTAGTTTGCAACCGTTTCCAGTTCTTAAAACTAACTTTACTGCCTTCTCCGGGCGTAATTAGTTCTGTATCACAGTCAACTGGGCTAATACAATGTTTTATATGTTCGCTCGCAGCTTGAACGGACGGAATTCTTGTTAAACATTTTCTACAAAATTCTTGTTTGCTATGTTGTTTTGTAGTATGCACTAGTAATCTACTCATTGTGCGTATTAGAGTGTAGTGCAACCCATTAAGGCTTTGCATCAGGAGTAAGTCTACATGAGTTTTGGTTGGTTCGCCTATTGTTGGACTGTTCTTTGACACTCTAATTGGCAGAAGGTTGGTTTCTTCAGACCATGTGTAGACATTAACAGTTATTGGCGGATTTTGTTTTTCAAACTGATCAATTTTGTCTACAACCATAGGAAATTCAAGGCCGTTAAAGTTAAGATCATTGGCCCACTGTAAATAGTTAGATACTCTCTCTGCATTTTTGGCAACGTGATGCAGCCTAGCAAGAACGCACCACATAAAACATTTGTCGTCTGAATTCTTTATGTTCAAAACTGCTTTCTTTGCAACTAATGTTGGAGGCAGTGGAATGTAAGACTTGCCTACAATCGGCTCATACTTAGCCTGTCTTAATCTGATGTCTAGGACTTCACCCTCTGACCAACCAGAGCCTCTCATTTTGGCTTCTTCAGCGGCCACATCAAACTGTGTAAGCAGCTGATCTGCCCAACCAGGTGTTAAGTCATTAGAGGAAAGAATAGTCTGCTGTTTAGTTGAGACCCAGACTTCTAGATTTTCTTCATTTATTGTTTTATAGTCGATTAAAACAACTAACCTTACTTTAACTGGAGGGTTTATTGTTAGTTTACTTGGAACTTGAGAAATAGCGTGTACAACGCTTTCCCGCACGTTTGTTGGATCAATAACTTCTAAAACGACCTCATTTAAAGCTTTTGACAAACGCTCTTCCTCGAGCATTGCTTCAAACAATTCATCTGAACCTTCATATATCTTATCCATGCTGAGTTTCTTTTCTAACTCAAAATATTTATTTAAATCAAAAAAAAAAAAAAAGTTAATCAGAATCAATATCAACGGTCTTTTTGTGCTTGGACTCATAAACTAAAGTATAAACGCCCTTTGGGGTTGTTAATGTGAGCTGTTTAGAACAGAGTTTAATGTTTCGTTTACTTTTTTTAAACATTCCTTTTTTATCTGGTCGGTGTCTGGTTGTTGAGAAAAAGTTGCCCTTGCCTTTCTTTGAAGATCAAACTTTTGTCTTTTGTAGTCCTCAAAATCAGCCTGTAGGCGACTAAATTCTTCATCCGTGATGTTTGAGTCAGCAAGTGCTTTATTTATTGTCAGTTTGAAGGAACTAAGTTTAGCTGTTATTAGTTGAACCATAGCTGTGTGCTTTTGGAGTTTAGCTTTTATTTTTTTGCTGACAGCACTTACAGCCAATGAACACAGGCCAAGAGTTAAAGACAAACCACCTAGAGGTATAGCTACCGGTGCACCTACGCCTGTTGCTAAGAGACCTACACTTGTTCCTGCTGATAGAGCACTAGTGATCGATGCTCCAGTATTAACATATGTAACAGCATTAAAGACAGCAGAATACCTTCGTTTGGTTTTGCTGTATTTTGAAAGGTCCTGCTCTAGTTTTTGTTGCATTTGTGTAATGTTGGTTAATCTGAAAGTTTTTATGTCTACAGCAGCAGAATTGCCTACTATCTCTTCTTTGGGCACTTTTGGATAAGTCGTAACAGACATGCTTTTTTAAAATAAAAATAATTTAGTATTGGATATCTTTCAATCTGTTATCTTGAATATTCAGCTGCGCATCATATATTAAAAACAAATGTACATTAAGTGGTTTATCACTCTCTTTTTCTTTATCAATTTGAATGTTTATTACGTCTTTAACTGTTCTCCCACTCCCATGCAACTGATTATCCTCTGTTGACCTTAGGTCAATCCATAAACCGTATTTCGTTGTTAAATATTCATCAAGTCTAACACTGTGAAGGTGTAGATCTTTAGACGCAAGGTCTACTGTTGGACTTCTAGACCTCCCGCCTCCAAACAATTTTCTTATTTCATCAAAATGATGATAAGGTTTAAGCCCACTACCGTAGACTTGGTTAGGACTACCCTCAATTGAACATTGTACTTTCGTTATTTTAGGATTGATAAACTTTTCACTTTGTCTTTTGAATGGTTCTTCATCTTCACACAGCAATAAAATACCTTTAAGGGATCTTGCTGCGGCGCTAAAACTAAAGTTCCATATTGTGTCTGCTCTGCTTTTAGGATATTTTGAATGATGAATCACTCTTTCGTAATATATTGCTAATTTTGACTGATATTGTTGCTCAATCAGCCTTGCTAAGTTAGGGTTGCTAACAATGTCAAACTCTAACGAGATGTCGAAAATGCTGTACTTGGAATCAGTGTCTGTAGATTTAATGACACGTTTGTATTCATTAAAAGTTAGTTCATATGACAATCTGTCTTTTAATGCTCCTTGAAAGTATGGCGCATGCGCTTTTAACAACTCAAAATCTAAGGGTATGGAAAAGCGATTTCCATACGCATAACTTACAGCTTCATACTTGTTACCGTCTTTAGCATCTTCGGCGTCTATTCTGTGTTTTAGTGCTTCGTTATTTTCGATTCCTTGAAACGCAAGATCGGCCCTTTCATTCGTGGTTAGCCATAGATCAGAATAGATTAGAAATATGTCTGCATTGTGTAAAGAAAATATTTCTTGCCCCTCAAGTTTTATAGAAATTTTCTTAACGATTGCCCGTCCCAGATTCTGTACAACTGTCCTGTTTGCGTCTGTTGCTGAATCAAGTTCTATTTTGAAAGTAAGCCGTGCAGATCCCGGCACAATCACTTCATCTGCTCCTAGGTCTGGAAATTTAACAGTAAGAATTTGATCTGAATCAATAGTAGATGGATTATTTGGAACAATAATATTCTGTTTATTTCCCTTCACGCCAAAGGGCTCTTTCAGTCTTCTATGCGGGTCAAGAATCGAGCCATATGCTTGTGACATTTTTTTATAAAACAAAATAAAAAGTTAATTATTTAAAAACATGGCAGGCATTGAAGGTGAAGAAGATTATGATGTTTTTGATCCTGGAGACGACATGAGTGAAATGACTCCTTTGACACAACCATCGCGCTCAGTGCAGCGTGAATTAACAGAAGAAAGGGCCGGAGCATTTTACAAAAGTTTAGGCCTAGAACTTCCCCAATTTATAGACCCTGATTTTGAATTAAAAGATGGCCATTTGTTTGTAAAAAGTGGCCCCGACCGAGAACAACCTGTTCAGCTTACAGATAAACGAGACAAATTTAAGTTTATAGGCATGAATACAATCAAACAAAGACTTAGGGTGGAAGATCAAAAACGCCTTGGCATTGTTAAACCAAAATTAGATAGGGAAGCAGTTGCTAAACTTCAAAACACACTACAGAAACTCCCAACAGAAAACCAAATTCAAAACATACCCCTTAAAGATTTAAGCCCAACAGCAGACGAAATAATACAAGCAGAAACCAGTTTTTCAGAAGAAACAGCATTAAAAACTATAAACGATCCGCCGCTACCTATGAGAGAAATAACGGCCCTTGATCATGCTTTGAGAAGCATCAGAGGCGAATTAACAAACAATTTAGCAAAACTGGGTGAACTAGATGAGCATATAAAAAGAGAAAAAGAAAAACTAGTTGAGGCTGATGACCACAACTTAGGGTCTGGTGTTAAAGAAAGAATAACCCAAAGACTAAATAATCTTGAACAAGAGAGATCAGCAAGACTAGAAGTGTTGTCTACTAACCGAGAACAATTACGAACTCAAGTGAGCAGAATAAGAGAAACTATCCAAAGAATTTTATATGAAGACACAACACTAGCAGAACGAATAAGAACACTGTTTAGAGAGCAAGGTGTCACATTAGCAAGTGTTATAACAGCCTTAGGATTTGCAATAAGTACACTGGTGTTGGCCATTACAGGCGGCGGTGGGCAAGGGTTAGTGCCTCCGCCACCATCACCACCATCAGATAAATCATGGGTAAAAAAACAACTTGATCATCTTGCAAGTTTATTAAAAAAATTAGCCAGTAAGGCAATAGACTCTTTGCCTGGTATAATAGGAGGGATCGTTAGCTGGCTTTTGTCTGCCGCAAGTAAAGTAGTTGGCTTTATGGCTGAGCACTTATGGGCATTAGTTGTCTTAATAGTTGGGTTACTTTATAGTAAGATAAAGACCAAGTAATCCTAGGGCAGTTAATCCAATAACAAGTGCCGTCTTTTCATATTCATGGTCATTATTTTTTGAGGCCACGGGGATTGGATGGGGTTTTGAGGGGGCCACGGGGATTGGGACTTCTTTTTTTATTGCTATTGCTGGCTTAGAATTTATGTCGTTTTTTCCGACCTTCTCTTCATTGCCAGCCACAAGGATTTCATTATTATAGTTTATTATTGTTCCTATCTGAAGTCTGAGGTCAGAAGGCAGCATGTATAAACCAGTGCCGACAGCAAAGTCTACTTTCGATCTTGCGTATTGCAAAACATTTTGGTACCTTTTAATACTTGAAGGCAAATCAATTGCAGAATTAATAGAATCCTCTAAATTTGCTAAATACTGTTTTTGGGTGTCAAAGCCAGTAGAAGGATCAATTATGTTTGATCTCGTTTGTGCTTGCGAACCTAGCAAACACCAAACATAAGTACGAATAGAGTCGTTTATTCGTTCTATTCCTGCTTTTGTTAGGCCCTTAGAAGTATCCAAAATAAATGTTGTCCATGCTGTTTTATGCTCTTGCTCTATGGACCCGAGGTGAACAGTTGTGCCTGAAGAAAAAGATGTGTAAGGAGGATTCCAATCATAGTTATACTTTCTGTGCACGCCCCAAAAATAAAGGGTGCCTAAACCATGATTAAGATCCAACTTTTGTCTAAAGTCTGTCTTTGGGTCAATATCAAATTCGTTACAGATCCTTTCAAAAGCCTTGTAATCTATTCTGTTGCTGAATGGATTAAACGTTTTGTCATTTGGTAATGGTGCTTGCAGTTCAGATAAAATACGTCTGAAGGTGTAATAAAAATGAAATCTATACACTGACCTCACCAAAGGATCAGGATGATTTAAATGATCAGCATACGACACTCCACACCCAGTTGATGCACAAAACACAGCAAAGTTTAACTGGTTCTGATAAAACTGCATCGGATGACTAAACCACACTTTCGGGATGTAGTCGTTTTTAATAGGAGGGTTAAGATATCTGTTCAATGGAGTACTAACCTTTACTTAAAAGGCGTCAGACTGAGTCACAGAAATGTCAAGGGTGTCAGTTGTTATATTTTTAAGATTGTAGTGCGGCCCAACAGAATATTTTGCATTAGTATATTTGAATGCACTCATTTTTAAATTTGTTTTAAAAATGTTTGTAACAATAACAACTCAAGACAGTCCTTCGTTTTTAGAATATGCTATTGATAATAACTGCAGAACCCAAAGGGTCGCACTCCATGAAATTTTTTACAAAGTCGTATGGTTTAATATAACTGAATCCATGGAGAATAATAAGATTAAAAAAGTTGATAATAGAGGAAACTTAGTTAGCCAGTTAACCATACCTGATGGTTATTACGGGTTTTGCTCGCTAAAAGAAGCAATGAGTAACTTCGACATTACTCTCAAACTTAACAATGCAAATTTGAAAATAATGTTGACATTCAAACCTGAAGAAGAAGTAGACCATTACCTTTTTGATGTAGAGCTAGCTAAAATGTTAGGCTTTGCAACTGACAATCATAGATTTATAGTTACACCAGACAAAACTACTTATGAGGGAGAATATCCGCTCGATCTTGCATTACATTCATTACTCTATGTTCATTTGGACGAGCTGAGCACTGATGAAAACTTATATGATGGAAGGCCCTCAACTGTTTTAAGAGCTCTTCCATCAGGGAAAGCTGCATATTGCGATTATGAAATTATACAATTCCCTAATTTACAGTTTAAAAGATTAGCTTGTGGGAGGGTCAGATCATTTAATATAAAGATCACAGATAAAACAGGGAAAGTCGTGAAATGTGATAACCTGCACATTGTTTTAGAAATAAAATAATACGTTGTTTTAAAAAATGTCACGTGGACCAGAAGAATCAGGAGTTACATTAGCGCCTGAGAGGTGTGTAACTTTAGAATTAAAAGACCTTGCAGACGTTGAGGACTTTGAACAGAACGGTGAGATAGGCACTTTGTATGGTTTTGAGTACACTAAAGATGGTTATTATAAACGCAAAGAGGTTAGCGACAGCAAAAGGTTTCCTAAACTAGAACAACTACGCAATGTAGAAGCAAATAATGCGGGTCAGTATGAATATAAAATAGTTCGAAAAACTGACAACAAATGGCACTTAGAACCATATTTAGAATGGGACATAAAATTTGAATTCTTAAGCCCATTTACATTTTTTGACCGTCAAAAAAGTTTCAGAAAAGCATTGAACTCTGGCCCTTTACATGTAAGTCTTATGCCAGAGGACAACAGTCGGAAAGAGATCGAAATAAAGCCGTTTGGGGACAAACAGTACATCCTCCACAGAAGAGAATCGGTTTTAAAGAAAGCTTCTACAAAATTACAGTTCATTCCACGCACAAAATTAGGAGACACGTTCACAATGATATTTAAAATTTCTGTCTTAAAAGATGAGGCGAGAAATGGAGCTCTGGGCGTCAGTGACAATCTTATGAAAGGAATTCTTATTAGCTGGCAAAACTTAGACGTTGACAAACTTAAAGTTACTGTCGTTGTTCTTTACAATGGCGAGGATATTAAGGTCATGACAACAAGCAACAAAATTGATATTAGTCTAAATAGAAACGATCTTACAGAACTGAACTGGATTAATCTTACACATTTGGACCTTATAGGTTTTTATTATACTGAACAAGTTTTGACAGAGAGTATGATAAAAACAATAACTGGATTAGATTAAATTCTGTTTTAAAACTATGGAGCAGACAACTTTGGTGTCAATGCCGATGTTAAACTTTATGACAAAAACCCCTCATTGTTCATTGATTTGTGGACAGACTGGTTGTGGAAAAACAATATTTGTCCTCGACCTATTACAAACAGTTTATAGTTATAATTTTGATCATATTGTAATTTTCTGTCCGACACTTAAATGGAACAAAGCATATCACGATAGAAGGTTTATATGGACGGATGATGAAATCTATTTAGTTGACCCTAGCAATAAACTGAGTGAGTGTTTAGAACATTTTTTTAAACTGTTTGAGGGAACGCAGACATTATTTATTATAGATGATTGTTCGGCAGAAAAGGATATAGTCAAAAAAAGAAACACTTTATCAAAACTAGCCTTCAGTGGAAGACATGCTAGGATAAGTGTGTGGATTTTATGTCAGAAATATAACTCAGTTTTAAAAGACTTTAGAGAACAGTTAAAGACAGTGGTTTTATTCCACATGAAAGACAGAGACGCATTTGATGAATGTATGCGTGAAAATGATGTTATTGAAGACGATCAAGAAAAACGAAGGATTAAGCAAAAACTTAAGTCTCAAAAGTTTTCTAAATTAGTGTTAAAAACAGATAATCCTACACATTATGTATGTTTGTAAAGTGTTTACTATTAGAGAACTATAAAATAGGCATTCTGGGTAAGCCGGCGGAGCAACAGCGAAACCGGCTTCAGCCGGTTGGAGCTGGCGGAGGTGGGTGAGCCAGAGTGCCTATTTTATAGTTCTCTCTTACTTTGCTTGACTCGATTATCATATGAGGACAGCCATTATCACTGCAAAAGTGTCTTTACGTGAAAATGGCTAACGTCGTATGGGAATAGCTAATTAGCTGTTTTAGCATGCTAATTAGCCATTCGAGATGAAAACATCTGTCGACACTCACAATATCTCTTCTCTCCAAGTGAATGGTCACTATGGAAGTTAGGGTTAGTACTATGCTCCCCAGCTTGTTGTCTCTCTGTGACGGACCATTTTTGTCTGGTCCCAAATTGTGCCTGGGGACAGTTTTCAGACGGCGCGAGTTTACCTGTTCACCTGTTTACCTGTTTACAGCTAGTCACCCTCTTTTTGTTCTCAGTCAGATGAGCGAGGATTTGCTTTGATCTCTGTCGATTTGCCGGCATAGTTTCTATCCCCACGGTGCCGATGAGAGACTCCTTGCTTGGTGTTGTTGG
The DNA here is from genome assembly GCA_033310375.1 of Conus canariensis. Taxonomy (NCBI): domain Eukaryota; kingdom Metazoa; phylum Mollusca; class Gastropoda; order Neogastropoda; family Conidae; genus Conus; species Conus canariensis. The sequence continues at coordinate 27,545 of JAMYXO010001037.1, forward strand.
TAATCGGGTATGTGTGACTAGTTAAATGGAAGTTAGGGAGTTGGTTTTCCCTACAGGTGGTCGTGAGATTGCCAGTTTTTAGTGAAGGCCTAAAATATTTGACAGTAACCTTGATTGATCTTGTGATTGACAAAACTTGACGAGACATAGGGTGACTGTAGGAAGCTGTGGTTGATGAATGCATGAGTCGAGAGGTGGATGAGAATGGAGTGAGTGGGTAGAAGAGAGAATGTGTGTATTTATGTGTGATTGGGGAAAAGTGATCAAATCAAATCGATGTATTATTGGAAAAAAAGCGATGTTTAACTTTCCCCCAAGTTTAATGGTGTGAGTGTTGGTGAGCTCTGGAGGTGAGGAATGAAATCATTGTGTATAAATTATTGGCAAATGTATTCTGATCCCTGTTGTGGACACGTCAAGTGATGATAATGTGGAAAATAAAAACTTTTTTTTTCTTGTAACAGTCGATCGTCACCGTGATAAAAAGGGACAAGTGGAAATCGTTCCTTTATCTGTAATAATTGTATTCTTGGCACGTTTAAAAGGGTTACGTGATGAAATCTTTGTTGTATTCTTCAATGTAATCACTCATGGTGCTAATCGATGAATTTTTCTATTGTAATGCACACATTGTATTGAAGCTTAGTAGACTATATTATGGGTAATTTCCCCAAACTCTTATGAATTGTATTATGTGAAGAGTGACTGCTAGTGACAAGACAATGACGGTAAATATGTAGGTAGCAGGCTCGGTAACCAATGTAGTTATACATTTATCCAGGTGACAGTGAGGCCCCTGAGTCCGGCTTGGCAGGAATTGATTGCCATTAGGCATGGGGTACAGCCCGCGCCCCAGCCGCAGTCTCCATCTTGCTGGCGTGGAGAGGCTGACCGCAAGGTCAGTAGTGTTATTTTGTTGTAAAGGGCCTAAGGATTCTCCGTCATGCTGGCGTGGCCGAGAAGTCGGTAGTCCGACGTATGTTGTATACCTGACCCGCAGTGGTTTGAGGGTTTTTCTCTGTGTGGGTGTGCCCTGTGGGACACCACTTGGGACTGTGTCCCTGTAGCGGCTCTGCTTGCCGTGAGAGTACCCTGGTTGGTACGATAGACTGTGACTTGGGCTCGGTGCAGCCAAGTGTGTGAACTGTGTCTGTTAGGACACTACAGACTGTGCCAGCGAGGTCTGTGCCAGGAAGATATTTGCTCTTAATGTTGCGTCACTGAGAGCGACTGTTAAAGCTTCTGCTGGATGAGGAGGTCGTTGAACTCTCTTGCATATTTATACATAGTTATTTTCCCTGGTTGTACCGTCACATGTGTGTCGGTGGATTGGGTTTATTGCATGCCTTTGCTGATGTGATATGTTGATCTGCGCGCTGTGTGGTGGCGTGTATTGATTTTGTGCCTGCTGGTTTCTATTGATGATTTATGGCGATATGTGTTTGGAATGTCCTGATGGTTCAGGCAGCATATATATATATATATATATATATATATATATATATATATATATAAAAGAAACTTAGTGTGTGTGTTGCCTGGCTGTCCATGTTCGTGTGGTATGGGTGTGGAAAGGAAGTAAACGATACACGCATCCAAATTTTTGAAAGTGAGAGTTGGACATTAACACACGCACCACCGTACCATCTGTAACACTCTCATACCATGCTCTCAACTCCCTTTGTCCATTCTGCCTCCTGACATAATCACCATCGTTTCAAGCTGAAGGCGTGTGGAAATGGGTGGTTGACCTTTCGGTATTCCTCACAAATGTGACATCGGAAGTCTTCTCGTCGTCCGTCACGTTGTCCATACATGTCTCCTTCCATCTGCTTCTGGAATATCCACGCATCCTCCTCTTCTTCCTCCTTGTCCTCCTCGTCCTCGACCCTCCTCCTTCTCCTCTTCCTCCTCCTCCTCCTCCTCCTCTTCCCTCTCCTTGTTGTTGTTGTTGTTCTTCTTCTTCTTCTTCTCTTTCTCCTCCTCCTCTTCCTTGTCGTCCTCCTCCTCTTCTCCTCCTCCTCCTCTTCCTCCTCCTCCTCTTCCCTCTCCTTGTTGTTGTTGTTCTTCTTCTTCTCTTTCTCCTCCTCCTCTTCCTTGTCGTCCTCCTCCTCTTCTCCTCCTCCTCCTCTTCCTCCTCCTCCTCTTCCCTCTCCTTGTTGTTGTTGTTGTTGTTCTTCTTCTTCTTCTCTTTCTCCTCTTCCTCTTCCTTGTCGTCCTCCTCCTCTTCTTCCTCTGTCTGTCTTTAGTCTGTCTGTGTGTTTTTCCTTCTCTGTCTCTATATCTGTCTCTCTCAGTCTGTCTCTGTCTCTTCCCCTGTCTGTCTGTCTGTCTGTCTGTCTGTCTGTCTGTCTGTCTGTCTGTCTGTCTGTCTGTCTGTCTCTCTCTCTCTCTCTCTCCTCTCTCTCTCTCTCTCTCTCTCTCCTCTCTCTCTCATTCGTTACACGGGTAAGAAATAACTAGCCAACATGAAAATGTGTTAGCCAATAATCTATATACTTAGGAGGAGAGAGAGAGAGAGAGAGAGAGAGAGAGAGAGAGAGAGAGAGAGAGAGAGAGAACAGTACCAATTTAAAAACTCACAGACATAAAGTTCTTGGCAAGCCACATGATTGTAATCCCTCAAGCACAGCAACGAACCACCAGAGATCTGTAAACATTTGGTTTTCAGACCATAGGTGGGGGAGAAACCATGAAATCACAGGCTCATAAGCATTCGTCTTTTCCCTCTATTCATACAAGACGCTCTGGTTGTAAATGACGTGAGAAATGGGAGATACAAAAGAAATGAAAAGGAAAAGAAAAACAGCAAAAAGCAGAACAAAAAGGAAAAAGAGAATGGTCCCTGTTTCTCCTGGCCAAAGTAGAAAGGCATTTGTCGCGAAAAAAAAATGTGCTCTATGGCCTCAACTTAGGCACCACCAAAAATGCTATAAGGAACTACTTGGGGGGAACAGTCTTGGGCGAGATGCATGTCTGCACTGAGCAAGCTTTTAGCTTGTAGCACCAGACGCCTTCGTGAAAAAATGGTCAGTACCAACATAATATGCATTGACTGGCAGTCTAACACAGTCGTTAACATCCCTTCAATCCGGTTCATTACAGACGAAATCGATCCAACTGATTATCCTCAATCCTGTTCTGTAGCCCCGACGTCTTGAAGATCATGTAATGCAGGCAATACTTTTAGTCGAGGCTTTTTCAGTTAGAGAGAGAGAGAGAGAGAGAGAGAGAGAGAGAGAGAGAGAGAGAGAGAGAGAGAGAGAGAGATTTTTTTCACCTGCTGCTGAATTAAAACACTTTTTTAAATTCAAAAACTGATCTTAAATAAATGTTAGCGAACCGCCCAGAGAACGTGGACAAACGATCACAAGACGAAACACAACTAGTTTCGACCTCTTAGGTCTTCATCAGGTGAGACATTAACGAATAAAACAATGAAAATTCACTTAGCTTTGATCGCTTCAGATCGCGTTGATTCAACGCCTTCTTCCTTGCGCTGAACCCTACGAAGTGATCTGAAGCGATCAAAGCTAAGTGAATTTTCATTGTTTTATTCGTTAATGTCTCACCTGATGAAGACCTAAGAGGTCGAAACTAGTTGTGTTTCGTCTTGTGACTCGTTTGTCCACGTTCTCTGGCGGTTCGCTAACATTTATTTAAGATTTGTTTAGATTTCCGCCTGCAGTCCTCTCGCTTTGCAACTAGATCAAAAACTGAGTGAGAATTTTAATTAAATTTTTCAGCTTTGATGATGTGCTTTATGTTAATTAATCTTGATGCTGATCTGTCACTGAGCTTTTGGCAAGTCAATGAAAACTGACTCAAAACTGTAGCAGAGTAGAGGTTTTGTTTGTCTATGCGAGTCATGTTTGATAAATGTGTGTGAAAATGAAACTTTTATTTTTCGCAGACATCGTGACAGATTTACAGGAAGAAGTAAATTGTAAGCAATGATCTTTTTCTTTTGATGATCTAGGAATCGAGCTAAGATATATATATAAATATATATATATATATATATATATAATGAGAGAGAGAGAGAGAGAGAGAGAGAAGAGAGAGAGAGAGAGAGAAGCAGTGAAGAAGATGTAAGTCGACAAAATGTTTTGTTTTGGGTATGTGAACCATGAATTAATCGGACAAAACCGACATGTGAGCCTCTGTTGTAAATCACACGTTCACACACACACTCACACACACACACACACACACACACACACACACACACACACACACACACACACACACACACACGCACGCACGCACGCACGCACGCACGCACGCACGCACGCACGCACACACACACACACGCACCACGCACACACACACACACACACACACACACACACACACACACACACACACAGAGAGGAGAGAGAGAGAGAGAGAGAGAGAGAGAGAGTTCTTCATCGCCAGGTGATTTATAGAGTGTCTATCCTCTGCTTCTGTAGCAACACTCGCAATGCCTGGCTCCGCGACAGAATAATGACTGTCCTTTGTAGGGTGTCCACTTTTTTTCTTTCATTTTGTTTTAGTCTTTTAAAGCGACAGTTTTTAACTGGATGGGAGATGAGGGGTGAGGCTTTCTCTCCTCCCCCTTTTACATGTCTCCTGTCCATATAGGGACAGGGGTGGTATCTCTCCTCCTCTTTTAACCATGTCTCCTGTCCATATAGGGACAGGGGTGGTAGTTTCTCTCCTCCTTTAGCACTTCTCCTGTCCATAAGGAGGCAGGGGTGGTATCTCTCCTCCTCCTTTTACTATGTCTCCTGTCCATATAGGGACAGGGGTGGTAGTTTGCTTCCGCTCTTTGTTTGTCCTTCCCTTGCAAGTTCCACAGGTCTTTTCCAAAGTGCTTGTGATGACCCTAATGACTCTTTGTGCCAGAGCTTGCTAATTGATCTGTCTGTCTGTCTGTCTGCCTGTCTGTCTGTCTGTCTGTCTGTCTGTCTGTCTGTCTGTCTCTCTCTGATGTACGTGATAAATTATTGTGATAATGAATGCCTTAATCTGACACAGACATCGGAACAGACATGTGGAACGAAAATGAATTGAGAGCAATACCCGCGCGTGAGCCGTTTTTCCCTTCCCTTGATTTTTCCAGTCAGACTAGTTTTCTGTTGTGCATTACTCTTTGAGAGAGAGAGAGAGAGAGAGAGAGAGAGAGAGAGAGAGAGAGAGAGAGAGAGGGAGGGAGAGAGAGAGAGAGAGAGAGAGAGAGAGAGAGAGAGAGAGAGTATGACTGATTAATTGATTGACTGATCGATTGATTGATTGATTAATAGATGAATCGATTGCTTGCTTGCTTGCTTGCTTGATGGACTGATCTTTAGTACTCAATGATGAAGACGTTAGCCTAAGGCCTGGTCTTACAATCTGTCTTTGTTATGCATACATTATTACAACACATCTCAGAGAGAGAGAGAGAGAGAGAGAGAGAGAGAGAGAGAGAAGGCAGACAGAGACAGAGACGCAGAGAGACAGAGACACACACACACACACAATCACACAGAGAGAGAGAGAGAGAGAGAGAGAGAGAGAGAGAGAGAGAGAGAGAGAGAGAGAGAGAGAGAGTAAGTAACTGACATTAACAATAACAATGACAATGATTCCCTGTTTTACAGCGGTTATGTTTGCCAGTTTGCATATGTATCATTACTATCCATTAAACAAGTGCGAGACACACGCCTAAGACCATGGGGTACATTTCTACACGCTGTATTTCAAAGAAGTCTAATTCAAAAACCGCAAACAAGCAAATCAACTGCAAACAAACTAATAAAAGGAACAAACAAGCAAAAAAAGTATACAGAGATGCAGTACAATCTTAAATGACTCTTAAAAGAAACGGTATATTGAGAACTCAAAACAACTTCAGCAACAATACTACGTTTACACGTACGTTGTCCAAAGTAAAAAGATGTAATGAGAAAAGAATGAGGCTGGGGGGGGACCAAAAAACTTAACATGAACAACATGTAAAAAAAAACCAAGGGAAGAAAAAGATGGATGAAACTCTCTCTCTCGTATCTCTCTCTTTTTCTCTCTCTCTCTGTGTCCTGTCTCTGTCTCTCTCTCTCTCTCTGTCTCTGTCTCCTTTTCTTCCTCTGTCTCTGCTGTCTTCTTCTTCTGTCCTGTCTGTCTGTCTCTCTTCCTGTCTCTCTCCTCTCTCTCTCTCTCTCTCTTCCGAGTCATTTACAACAGAGAATCTTTAAAACTAGTTTTAGCTGGTGGTTGAGAAAAAAAAATCAATTATTTTTCCTCGAAAAGTTGTCCCGTTCATGTGTGTACAGGAACTCACTCTCACGTCATTCATCGACAGGGGCGTACATTGGGACAGAGAGACGCTTTTATTGCCTTAGCTACAGGCCGTTAAGGGCAAGGGGGTACACATACGACATGGGCAAATTGCATCATTACAGTATAAGAAAAATAAATAATGATTTTAAAATTAACAAAAATATCAGGGGCGTAATGGATTTTAAAATATCACTCACATTGTTAGGATGGCACAAATATTATATAACACAAACTAAATCACACGTGAACGATCAAATCCGATCAGAAGATCTTCGGTTTGGGGAAAATTTTTTCTATGCCTCCCTTCCCTTTAAAACAAAA
>JAMYXO010001038.1:0-34135 GCA_033310375.1 Conus canariensis
CCAGAAGTTTGGACATGTCAGAGACCGCTGTTCTGGGCAGGAGGTGTGTGGTGTTTGTTGCAAGGCAACCCATGATGGGCCGTGTAAAGACCCGCTCATTGTGCGAACTGCGGTGGCGACCACCCCTCCTCTTCACGCAACTGCCCTGTTTGGATTCAGGAGTCCACCATCCAAAGAGTGAAGACTGAAAAGAAAATTTCAATTTTTGAGGCCCGCAAACAGGTTGTTGGCAGTCAGACGTCAACAGTGTCTTCTTATGCTTCCGTTATAAAGAAAGTTTCCACCCGTTCAGTCTGCTGCCAGACTGACAATTTTACTTTCACCAAGACATTGCAAGAAAGACCGTTAAGCTCTGGTGGAAGCAAGTCCACCGCCTTCCAACCCAAAGTGGGTGCCCCTGGTGGAGGCAAAAAATCCGCCACCCCTCAGACTGCCCAGCAGTCTACTCCATCTGCTGCTGGGCAGATGAAAAAGCCAGGCCTCCCGCCTCGAACTTCCTCGAGCAGTGCCCGTGCGGGCAAGGAGTTCAACCAAGTGTGGAGATGGTGGAGATGAGGAAGAAACCTCCACCATCTCCAAAATCCAGACCTTCTTCACCTGTGGGCAAGTCTGCCAGCAGGTCTGAAGACCCAAACAGTCCAGTGAAACTAAGCAATAAATTTGCTCCACTGAATGCAGACGATGACGAGGAGATGACCTGACTTCTCTCCTGTTCATCCTCTGCACCATGGATAGTAGTAAACTAATCCATTGGAATATCCGTGGCCTAAATTCAAATTTTGAGGAGCTGCAACTTCTGTGTCAAACTGTAAAACCTTCCGTCATGGCTCTTCAGGAAACTAAAATTCAAAGCCAGAAGACCTTCACTCTTTCTGGCTTTAATATTCTTTCTAAACCGGCACAACCATCCACATTGGGACTGTCAGGCGGTGTTGCCCTTCTTTTACACAAAACTTTGCTGTTTAGTCCTGTCGCTCTGACTACCTCCCTTCAGGCTGTAGCTGCGAGAGTCACTCTCCACAAGACTGTTACAATCTGCTCACTGTATCTGCCACCTTCTGTCCCGGTTTGTCGTCAGGACCTTGTCAGTCTGATTGGAGAACTTCCTCGACCTTTTTTTGCTGTTGGGTGACTTTAATGGTCACAATCCTCTTTGGGGTAGTGTCAGTTCGTCATCCAGAGGTCTGCTTCTTGAGGATGTCCTTTCAGACTTTGATTTGTGTTGTCTGAACGATGGAGCTCCAACTTACCTCCACTCTTCCACAGGTTCACTTTCGTGTTTAGATTTGTCGATTTGTGACCCCTCCCCTCCGGGGGTTGCAACCTTGCCGTGGTCGGAGGGCTTGCGTGGTCCTGTGATCCCTTAGGCTTTGCTGGCGGGGGCATCAATACTTGAAGATAGGCTGGTTTTTTAAAACTGCTTCTAGGCCTGAGAAGTCAAGATGCTGTCTGGCCTAAACATAACGTGGTAAGGAGTTGATGCCCCTGGTAGGGCTTCCCATGTCAGATAGGCTAAGGGTGAGGATCCTGACTAATAGTAACCCGCCTTTCTCCTTTTCTTGTTTTCTGCCTTTCTTATTTGGCTCTTTTCTATCTTCGTCTCCCCTTCAAGTCTTCTTTTCCACACTCCTTTTCTCTCTGTGGTCTTCTTAAGATCCGCCGTGTTTGCCGTGCGGTGCGACCTGTGACGGAGGGGGATGAGATCCTGGTGATTGAGAGGGCCAACGCCCTCAACACATCACTTTGGCTCGGACCTCTCCTAGACAGGAGGTACACTCTGGCCCGCGTGTACTAATCGGCTCCCCCTTCTTGGGGCTGGGTCAAGACAGGCAGTTCTCCCGCTGGCCAAGTTAACCCCTGCAGTGCTCGGCTCTCTGTTCCCGGGAGTTGAGCATGATCAGGGGGGATAGGGGTAGTGGCGTTCTGTTTGTCGTATATCTCTCCTGAAGCCTGGAAGGGGTCAAGACAGTGATTTCTTGGCCCTGGCCCCTTAGTTGGACTCCAAGGTGGGTGGGTAAGGGAGAGACGAAATATAATTAAACTAAACATGGCTTCTTCAAAAATTATCCCCCCAAAAAAGAAGAGGAAGGCAGCAGCCCCTATTTCAGGGGATTTTGAATCGGACAGTGATTCAGATATAGAGATAAGAGAGAGGACAGGTTTTTGGGCTTCCTGGCTCGTGATAGAAGGGACGGAGCAGGAAAAGCCCATTTCAGCTCTGAGTCCTTTTGCGATCCAGAAGGGCTTCCAAGGTCTAGCGGGTGACCCTCAGTCCGTGAAAAGGCTACGGAACGGATCATTCCTCGTCCAGTGCAGGTCAAAAAAACAATCGGAACAGCTGTTGAAGGCAAAAAAGCTCGTGGACAGAGAGATTCGGGTGACTCCCCATAAGCAATTGAATTCATCCAAGGGAGTTATTCGGTGCCCGGATTTGAAAGGTGTCTCGGAAGTGGAGATCAAGACAGAACTTGCATCCCAAGGTGTGACAGAGGTGCATAGGGTGACAGTCAAAAAAGGTGCAGAAAGAGTGCCCACCAACACCCTCTTTCTGACATTCTGCAACCCTGTGCTTCCTCAGGTCATTAAAGTAGGGTACCTAAATGTCCGTGTGCAATTGTATGTCCCATCCCCGTTGAGGTGTTTCAGATGTCAGAAATTTGGACATGTCAGAGATCGCTGTTCTGGGGAGGAGGTGTGTGGTATTTGTTGCAAGGCAACCCATGATGGGCCATGTAAAGACCCGGCTCATTGCGCAAACTGCGGTGGCGACCACCCCTCCTCTTCACGCAACTGCCCTGTCTGGATCCAGGAGTCCAACATTCAGAAAGTTAAAACAGAAAAGAAGATCTCATTTTTTGAGGCACGTAAGCAGGTTGTTGGCAGTCAGACACCAACAGCGTCTTCATATGCTTCAGCAATAAAGAAAGTAACGACCCGTTCAGTCTGCTGCCAGACTGATGAATTTATTTTCTCAAAGACATTACAAGGAAGACCGTTAAGCTCGGGTGGAAGCAAGTCCACCACCTCCCAACCCAAAGTGGGTGCCCCTGGTGGAGGCAAACAATCCGCCACCCCTCAGACTGCCCAGCGGTCTACTCCATCTGCTGCTGGGCAGATGAAAAAGCCAGGCCTCCCGCCTCGAACTTCCTCGAGCAGTGCCCGTGCGGGCAAGGGAGTTCAACCAAGTGTGGAGATGGTGGAGATGAGGAAGAAACCTCCACCATCTCCAAAATCCAGACCTTCTTCACCTGTGGGCAAGTCTGCCAGCAGGTCTGAAGACCCAAACAGTCCAGTGAAACTAAGCAATAAATTTGCTCCACTGAACGCAGACGATGACGAGGAGATGACTTGATTTCTCTCCTGTTCATCCTCTGCACCATGGATAGTAGTAAACTAATCCATTGGAATATCCGTGGCCTAAATTCAAATTTTGAGGAGCTGCAGCTTCTGTGTCAAACAGTAAAACCTTCCATCGTGGCTCTTCAAGAAACTAAAATTCAAAGCCAGAAGACCTTCACTCTTTCTGGCTTTAATATTCTTTCTAAACCTGCACAACCATCCACATTGGGACTGTCAGCGGGTGTTGCCCTTCTTTTACACAAAACTTTGCTGTTTAGTCCTGTCGCTCTGACTACCTCCCTTCAGGCTGTAGCTGCGAGAGTCACTCTCCACAAGACTGTTACAATCTGCTCACTGTATCTGCCACCTTCTGTCCCGGTTTGTCGTCAGGACCTTGTCAGTCTGATTGGAGAACTTCCTCGACCTTTTTTGCTGTTGGGTGACTTTAATGGTCACAATCCTCTTTGGGGTAGTGTCAGTTCGTCATCCAGAGGTCTGCTTCTTGAGGATGTCCTTTCAGACTTTGATTTGTGTTGTCTGAACAATGGAGCTCCAACTTACCTCCACTCTTCCACAGGTTCACTTTCGTGTTTAGATTTGTCGATTTGTGACCCCTCGCTGGTCCTGGACTATGAGTGGTCTGTCCATGACGATCTGCACGGAAGTGACCATTTCCCTGTTCTTTTAAAACCCTTATTAACTGAAAACATCTCTGTCTCACAACATCTTAATTATAAGAAGGCCAACTGGAATCTTTTTGCCACCAATATTTCAAAAGAATTCCAGGAAGTTGATTTTCTTCAGAGTCCAGACCCAGCAGAATCTCTGACCAATACTGTGATAAACTGTGCTAAAACCTGTATTCCAATGTCTTCCAATAAACTCCAAATGCCCAAAACACCCTGGTTTAATTCAGACTGCCAACAAATTTCAAAAGTTCGCAAACGGGCTCAGCGTCGGGTATACCAACGACCTTCAGGTCCCAACGCTCGAGCCCATCAGAAACTCCGCGCCAAATCGAGACACACTTTCAAAATCAGTAAACGTCAGTCTTGGAGAAACTTTTGCTCCGGGCTGACATCAAAAACTTCAAAGAAAAAAGTCTGGAACATCATCAGAAAAATCAAAGGGAAAAACACCAACCCCTCCATTCATCACCTGAAACTTGCCGATGCTCTGGTCACTGACAAAGAAGCTGTTGCCAATCTGTTGGCTTCCACCATCCAACAGAACTCCTCATCTTCAAATAAATCTGCAGCCTTTTTAAAAAACAAACAGCTCAGAGAGAAATCTTTATACAATTTCACATCAGACAACTCTGAAGCCTACAATCTCCCTTTTCAATCAATGAACTGAAAACGGCTTTACAAACCTGCACTGATTCTGCCCCTGGTCTGGATGATATTCATTATCAGGTTTTGAAGCATTTTCCAGAAAGCTGTCTCCAGACTCTTCTTAAAGTATACAACCATATCTGGACCACAGGGTACTTTCCGCCCTCCTGGCGGAAAGCCCTGATCATTCCAATTCCAAAGCCTGCAAAGGACCTTACCAACCCTTCCAACTATCGTCCGATAGCTCTGACTAGCTGCCTCTGTAAGTTGATGGAAAAGATGGTCAACTCCCGTCTGATGTGGAAGCTGGAAACCGATGGCCTTTTGGCCAGTCAACAGTGCGGTTTCCGGAAATACCACTCGACAGTCGACCATCTAATCCGTCTGGAAACCACCATCCGCAATGCCTTTGTCAATAAACAGCATGTGGTCGCTATCTTTTTCGACCTCGAAAAAGCGTATGACACCACATGGAAATCAGGAATTCTTCTGGACCTGCACAGACTTGGTTTCCGTGGTCACCTGCCTCTGTTCATACAGAACTTTTTGGCTGATCGACAGTTCCAGGTGCGTGTTGGCACCACACTCTCTGACATCCATGGGCAGGAGTTGGGTGTCCCTCAAGGGAGCATCCTTTCTCCTGCTCTTTTCAGCATTAAAATCAACGACATTGTGAAATCGGTAAGCCAGGGCTCTGAGTCCTCTCTGTTCGTTGACGACTTTGCGCTGTACGCAGTGGGAGCTTCTTACCCCAGCGTACAGCGTCGACTCCAACTTTGTGTCAACAAGATCCAGCAGTGGGCCGAGGAAAACGGGTTTACCTTCTCCCGTACCAAAACTCAGTCAATCCATTTTCACAATTTTCGTCAATTTTTTGGTGATCCTGAAATTCGTCTGGACAAGTCCACCATTCCAGCTGTAAAAGAAGCCAAATTCCTTGGAGTTATTTTGATCAAAAACTCAACTTTCTCAGCCACATTAAAAATCTCAAAACCTCTTGCCAGAAAGCTCTGAATATTCTGCGGGTCGTAGCGCACACTGACTGGGGCGCTGATAAGAAAACTTTGCTGCATCTCTACAGAGCCCTGGTCCGCTCCAAACTGGACTATGGTTGTGCTGTGTACGGCTCTGCAAGACCCTCTTATCTGAAACTCTTGGACCCTATCCACCATCAAGGGCTTCGTCTCTGTCTTGGAGCATTCCGCACCACCCCTGTGTACAGCCTGTACGCAGAGGCAGGTGAACCCTCACTGTCCAACCGCAGGCTGAAAATGTCTCTAAATTACTATATCAGACTGTTCTCAGAACCACAGAATCCTGCCTATGACTGTGTCTTTGACCCCCAGTTTCAAAACAAATTCGAAAACAACCCTAACTGTATTCCGCCGTTTGGTGTTCGTATGCAGCCTCACGCGCGGAATGCAGGTCTAGACCTAGGAGTTGTGTCTGATTTTTCCAAGTTTCCGGATCAGCCTCCGTGGACCTTTTTCACAGCAGAGATTCGTTTTGATCTCGCAGCTTTTCGTAAAGAGTCCACCAGCTCTCAGGCATACAAGGCATTGTATGCTGACCTCTGTTCAAAATTTCCATCCTGTCAGAAAATTTTCACTGACGGTTCCAAGTCTGAGGATGGAGTGGCCTGTGCAGCCTATTGCCCTGGTGCTCCTTCTCAGATACTGTTAAAACATATACCTCCAGATGCCTCTGTCTATTCTGCTGAACTTACTGCTCTGGTTCTGGCATTGAAAATAATTTCACAATCTACCAAGAGGGACTTTCTGGTTCTGTCGGATTCGCTGTCAGCTTTGGAGGCCATAGCTGGCCGCAACCTTCAGCATCCAGAACTTTTACATTTCTTTGAACTTTTTAGCAAGTTGAAAGTGGATGGTTACAACATTATTCTGGCTTGGGTTCCTGGTCATGTTGGCATCGGAGGTAACGAAATGGTTGATCGTTTAGCCAAGAATGCTACAAGAGAGAAATTGTCCAACATATATATCCCCTGCTCAGATCTGAAACCCAAAATTAATGATTATGTGAAAGACCTCTGGCAGGAGGATTGGAATACCCAGACGGATAACAAACTCTTTCGGATCCGTCCAAACCTTAAGGAGTTCCTCCCATCTACGTCTGGTGGTCGTAAAGAGGAAACGGTTCTGTGCCGGCTGCACACCGGCCATTCGTATTTTACTCATTCCTACCTTTTAAAGAGTGAAGAAGCTCCGTGGTGCATTCCATGTCATGTGCCACTCACAATGAAACATATTCTTTTAGAGTGTTGGGACTTGCACGATGTGAGACACAAACATTTTACAGCGGAGTCCATGAAGATCCTGTTCAGGGATGTCCCGCCTGACGTGATCCTTGACTTTTTGAGAGAGATTAACATTTTTCATCTGATTTAAGATTTTACGGAAGAAAGATTTTTAATGAAGTTTCTGGTGCGTTTCTAGAAGATGTCATTTAAAGAGATGTGTGAAAGGTTTTTTTTTTTTTTTTTTAATGACTTGAGTTGATTTTAACGTGGTGACAGCCCTGATGTGGCCCCTTGCGGTCGGCTGGGCTATAAGCAACATTATCTTATCTTATCTTCAAATTTGCATTGTTAAGTTTGAGAGTAATGTCGAAGTTACTCATTGCTTCTTTTAGCGAGCAAAACCCGTAATAACCATCAGGTATGGTTAACTGGCTAACTAAGTTTCCTCTATTATCAAATTTTTTAATCTTATTATTCTCCTTGGATTCAGTTATATTAAACCATACGACTTTGTAAAAAATTTCATGGAGTGCGACCCTTTGGGTTCCGCAGTTATTATCAATAGCATATTCTAAAAACGAAGGACTGTCTTGAGTTGTTATTGTTACAAACATTTTTAAAACAAATTTAAAAATGAGTGCATTCAAATATACTAATGCAAAATATTCTGTCGGGCCGCACTACAGTCCTAAAGATATAACAACTGACACCCTTGACATTTCTGTGACTCAGACTGACGCCTTTCAAGTAAAGGTTAGTACTCCATTGAACAGATATCTTAACCCTTCTATTAAAAACGACTACATCCCGAAAGTGTGGTTTAGTCATCCGATGCAGTTTTATCAGAACCAGTTAAACTTTGCTGTGTTTTGTGCATCAACTGGGTGTGGAGTGTCGTATGCTGATCATTTAAATCATCCTGTTCCTTTGGTGAGGTCAGTGTATAGATTTCATTTTTATTACACCTTCAGACGTATTTTATCTGAACTGCAAGCGCCATTACCAAATGACAAAACGTTTAATCCATTCAGCAACAGAATAGATTACAAGGCTTTTGAAAGGATCTGTAACGAATTTGATATTGACCCAAAGACAGACTTTAGACAAAAGTTGGATCTTAATCATGGTTTAGGCACCCTTTATTTTTGGGGCGTGCACAGAAAGTATAACTATGATTGGAATCCTCCTTACACATCTTTCTCTTCAGGCACAACTGTTCACCTCGGGTCCCCCTCCGGGGGTTGCAACCTTGCCGTGGTCGGAGGGCTTGCGTGGTCCTGTGATCCCTTAGGCTTTGCTGGCGGGGGCATCAATACTTGAAGATAGGCTGGTTTTTTAAAACTGCTTCTAGGCCTGAGAAGTCAAGATGCTGTCTGGCCTAAACATAACGTGGTAAGGAGTTGATGCCCCTGGTAGGGCTTCCCATGTCAGATAGGCTAAGGGTGAGGATCCTGACTAATAGTAACCCGCCTTTCTCCTTTTCTTGTTTTCTGCCTTTCTTATTTGGCTCTTTTCTGTCTTCGTCTCCCCTTCAAGTCTTCTTTTCCACACTCCTTTTTTCTCTGTGGTCTTCTTAAGATCCGCCGCGTTTGCCGTGCGGTGCGACCTGTGACGGAGGGGGATGAGATCCTGGTGATTGAGAGGGCCAACGCCCTCAACACATCACTTTGGCTCGGACCTCTCCTAGACAGGAGGTACACTCTGGCCCGCGTGTACTAATCGGCTCCCCCTTCTTGGGGCTGGGTCAAGACAGGCAGTTCTCCCGCTGGCCAAGTTAACCCCTGCAGTGCTCAGCTCTCTGTTCCCGGGAGTTGAGCATGATCAGGGGGGATAGGGGTAGTGGCGTTCTGTTTGTCGTATATCTCTCCTGAAGCCTGGAAGGGGTCAAGACAGTGATTTCTTGGCCCTGGCCCCTTAGTTGGACTCCAAGGTGGGTGGGTAAGGGAGAGACGAAATATAATTAAACTAAACATGGCTTCTTCAAAAATTATCCCCCAAAAAAGAAGAGGAAGGCAGCAGCCCCTATTTCAGGGGATTTTGAATCGGACAGTGATTCAGATATAGAGATAAGAGAGAGGACAGGTTTTTGGGCTTCCTGGCTCGTGATAGAAGGGACGGAGCAGGAAAAGCCCATTTCAGCTCTGAGTCCTTTTGCGATCCAGAAGGGCTTCCAAGGTCTAGCGGGTGACCCTCAGTCCGTGAAAAGGCTACGGAACGGATCATTCCTCGTCCAGTGCAGGTCAAAAAAACAATCGGAACAGCTGTTGAAGGCAAAAAAGCTCGTGGACAGAGAGATTCGGGTGACTCCCCATAAGCAATTGAATTCATCCAAGGGAGTTATTCGGTGCCCGGATTTGAAAGGTGTCTCGGAAGTGGAGATCAAGACAGAACTTGCATCCCAAGGTGTGACAGAGGTGCATAGGGTGACAGTCAAAAAAGGTGCAGAAAGAGTGCCCACCAACACCCTCTTTCTGACATTCTGCAACCCTGTGCTTCCTCAGGTCATTAAAGTAGGGTACCTAAATGTCCGTGTGCAATTGTATGTCCCATCCCCGTTGAGGTGTTTCAGATGTCAGAAATTTGGACATGTCAGAGATCGCTGTTCTGGGGAGGAGGTGTGTGGTATTTGTTGCAAGGCAACCCATGATGGGCCATGTAAAGACCCGGCTCATTGCGCAAACTGCGGTGGCGACCACCCCTCCTCTTCACGCAACTGCCCTGTCTGGATCCAGGAGTCCAACATTCAGAAAGTTAAAACAGAAAAGATCATCTCATTTTTTGAGGCACGTAAGCAGGTTGTTGGCAGTCAGACACCAACAGCGTCTTCATATGCTTCAGCAATAAAGAAAGTAACGACCCGTTCAGTCTGCTGCCAGACTGATGAATTTATTTTCTCAAAGACATTACAAGGAAGACCGTTAAGCTCGGGTGGAAGCAAGTCCACCACCTCCCAACCCAAAGTGGGTGCCCCTGGTGGAGGCAAACAATCCGCCACCCCTCAGACTGCCCAGCAGTCTACTCCATCTGCTGCTGGGCAGATGAAAAAGCCAGGCCTCCCGCCTCGAACTTCCTCGAGCAGTGCCCGTGCGGGCAAGGGAGTTCAACCAAGTGTGGAGATGGTGGAGATGAGGAAGAAACCTCCACCATCTCCAAAATCCAGACCTTCTTCACCTGTGGGCAAGTCTGCCAGCAGGTCTGAAGACCCAAACAGTCCAGTGAAACTAAGCAATAAATTTGCTCCACTGAACGCAGACGATGACGAGGAGATGACTTGATTTCTCTCCTGTTCATCCTCTGCACCATGGATAGTAGTAAACTAATCCATTGGAATATCCGTGGCCTAAATTCAAATTTTGAGGAGCTGCAGCTTCTGTGTCAAACAGTAAAACCTTCCATCGTGGCTCTTCAAGAAACTAAAATTCAAAGCCAGAAGACCTTCACTCTTTCTGGCTTTAATATTCTTTCTAAACCTGCACAACCATCCACATTGGGACTGTCAGGCGGTGTTGCCCTTCTTTTACACAAAACTTTGCTGTTTAGTCCTGTCGCTCTGACTACCTCCCTTCAGGCTGTAGCTGCGAGAGTCACTCTCCACAAGACTGTTACAATCTGCTCACTGTATCTGCCACCTTCTGTCCCGGTTTGTCGTCAGGACCTTGTCAGTCTGATCGAAGAACTTCCTCGACCTTTTTTGCTGTTGGGTGACTTTAATGGTCACAATCCTCTTTGGGGTAGTGTCAGTTCGTCATCCAGAGGTCTGCTTCTTGAGGATGTCCTTTCAGACTTTGATTTGTGTTGTCTGAACAATGGAGCTCCAACTTACCTCCACTCTTCCACAGGTTCACTTTCGTGTTTAGATTTGTCGATTTGTGACCCCTCGCTGGTCCTGGACTATGAGTGGTCTGTCCATGACGATCTGCACGGAAGTGACCATTTCCCTGTTCTTTTAAAACCCTTATTAACTGAAAACATCTCTGTCTCACAACATCTTAATTATAAGAAGGCCAACTGGAATCTTTTTGCCACCAATATTTCAAAAGAATTCCAGGAAGTTGATTTTCTTCAGAGTCCAGACCCAGCAGAATCTCTGACCAATACTGTGATAAACTGTGCTAAAACCTGTATTCCAATGTCTTCCAATAAACTCCAAATGCCCAAAACACCCTGGTTTAATTCAGACTGCCAACAAATTTCAAAAGTTCGCAAACGGGCTCAGCGTCGGGTATACCAACGACCTTCAGGTCCCAACGCTCGAGCCCATCAGAAACTCCGCGCCAAATCGAGACACACTTTCAAAATCAGTAAACGTCAGTCTTGGAGAAACTTTTGCTCCGGGCTGACATCAAAAACTTCAAAGAAAAAAGTCTGGAACATCATCAGAAAAATCAAAGGGAAAAACACCAACCCCTCCATTCATCACCTGAAACTTGCCGATGCTCTGGTCACTGACAAACAAGCTGTTGCCAATCTGTTGGCTTCCACCATCCAACAGAACTCCTCATCTTCAAATAAATCTGCAGCCTTTTTAAAAAACAAACAGCTCAGAGAGAAATCTTTATACAATTTCACATCAGACAACTCTGAAGCCTACAATCTCCCTTTTTCAATCAATGAACTGAAAACGGCTTTACAAACCTGCACTGATTCTGCCCCTGGTCTGGATGATATTCATTATCAGGTTTTGAAGCATTTTCCAGAAAGCTGTCTCCAGACTCTTCTTAAAGTATACAACCATATCTGGACCACAGGGTACTTTCCCCCTCCGGGGGTTGCAACCTTGCCGTGGTCGGAGGGCTTGCGTGTTCCAGTGATCTTTTAGGCTTTGCTGACGGGGGCATCAATACTCGACTAGATGGTTAGTTGTTGTCAATGCTTCTGGGCCTGTATAGCCAAGCTGCTGACTGGCCAAGCATTACGTGGTAGGAATTGATGCCCCTGGTAGGGTCTCCCATGTCAGAAAGGTTAGGAGTGAGGGCCCAGACAAATAGTAACCCACCTTTTTCCTATTCTGTCTTCTGCCTTTCTTAACGGTTCTTTTCTTTCTTCGTCTCCCTTTCAAGCCTTCTTTTGCACACTCTTTTTCTCTCTGTGGTCTTCTTAAGATCCACCGCGTTTGCCGTGCGGTGCGACCTGTGACGGAGGGGGATGAGATCCTGGTGATTGAGAGGGCCAACGCCCTCAACACATCACTTTGGCTCGGACCTCTCCTAGACAGGAGGTACACTCTGGCCCGGGTGTATCAATCGGCTTCCCCTTCGTGGGGCTGGGTCAAGACAGGCAGTTCTCCGACTGGCCAAGGGAACCCCTGCAGTGCTCAGCTCTCTGTTCCCGGGAGTTGGGCATGATCAGGGGGGATAGGGTCAGTAGGCTTCTGTTTGTCGTATATCTCTCCTGAAGCCTGGAAGGGGTCAAGACAATGAGTTCTTGGCCCTGGCCCCTTAGTTGGACTCCATGGTGGGTGGGTAAGGGAGAGACGAAATTTCTAAACATAAATCATGGCTTTATCCAAAATCACACCCCCCATAAAAAAGAGGAAGGCAGTGGACCCCATTTCTGGTCATAACGATTCCGACAGTGACTCGGATATGGAGACGAGACAGAGGACAGGTTTTTGGGCTTCCTGGCTTGTGGTTGAAGGGACAGAGCAGGAAAAGCCTATTTCTGCTCTGAGTCCTTTTGCTATTCAGAAGGGCTTTCAGGGTCTAGCAGGTGACCCTCAGTCAGTGAAAAGGCTACGGAATGGCACTTTCCTCGTCCAGTGCAGATCAAAGAGGCAATCGGAGCAGCTGCTGAGGGCAACAAAACTTGTGGACAGAGAGATCCGGGTGACCCCCCATAAGCAGTTAAATTCGACCAAAGGGGTTATTCGGTGCCCGGATTTGAAAGGTGTCTCGGAAGCGGAGATCAAGACAGAACTTGCGTCCCAAGGTGTGACAGAGGTACATAGGGTGACAGTCAAAAAAGGTGCAGAAAGAGTGCCCACCAACACCCTCTTTCTGACATTCTGCAACCCTGTGCTGCCTCCGGTCATTAAAGTCGGATACTTAAATGTACGTGTCCAACTGTATGTCCCATCCCCGTTGAGGTGTTTCAAATGCCAGAAGTTTGGACATGTCAGAGACCGCTGTTCTGGGCAGGAGGTGTGTGGTGTTTGTTGCAAGGCAACCCATGATGGGCCGTGTAAAGACCGGGCTCATTGTGCGAACTGCGGTGGCGACCACCCCTCCTCTTCACGCAACTGCCCTGTTTGGGTTCAGGAGTCCACCATCCAAAGAGTGAAGACTGAAAAGAAAATTTCGTTTTTTGAGGCCCGCAAACAGGTTGTTGGCAGTCAGACGTCAACAGTGTCTTCTTATGCTTCCGTTACAAAGAAAGTTTCCACCCGTTCAGTCTGCTGCCAGACTGACAATTTTACTTTCACCAAGACATTGCAAGAAAGACCGTTAAGCTTTGGTGGAAGCAAGTCCACCGCCTCCCAACCCAAAGTGGGTGCCCCTGGTGGAGGCAAAAAATCCGCCACCCCTCAGACTGCCCAGCAGTCTACTCCATCTGCTGCTGGGCAGATGAAAAAGCCAGGCCTCCCGCCTCGAACTTCCTCGAGCAGTGCCCGTGCGGGCAAGGGAGTTCAACCAAGTGTGGAGATGGTGGAGATGAGGAAGAAACCTCCACCGTCTCCAAAATCCAGACCTTCTTCACCTGTGGGCAAGTCTGCCAGCAGGTCTGAAGACCCAAACAGTCCAGTGAAACTAAGCAATAAATTTGCTCCACTGAACGCAGACGATGACGAGGAGATGACCTGACTTCTCTCCTGTTCATCCTCTGCACCATGGATAGTAGTAAACTAATCCATTGGAATATCCGTGGCCTAAATTCAAATTTTGAGGAGCTGCAACTTCTGTGTCAAACTGTAAAACCTTCCGTCATGGCTCTTCAGGAAACTAAAATTCAAAGCCAGAAGACCTTCACTCTTTCTGGCTTTAATATTCTTTCTAAACCTGCACAACCATCCACATTGGGACTGTCAGGCGGTGTTGCCCTTCTTTTACACAAAACTTTGCTGTTTAGTCCTGTCGCTCTGACTACCTCCCTTCAGGCTGTAGCTGCGAGAGTCACTCTCCACAAGACTGTTACAATCTGCTCACTGTATCTGCCACCTTCTGTCCCGGTTTGTCGTCAGGACCTTGTCAGTCTGATCGAAGAACTTCCTCGACCTTTTTTGCTGTTGGGTGACTTTAATGGTCACAATCCTCTTTGGGGTAGTGTCAGTTCGTCATCCAGAGGTCTGCTTCTTGAGGATGTCCTTTCAGACTTTGATTTGTGTTGTCTGAACGATGGAGCTCCAACTTACCTCCACTCTTCCACAGGTTCACTTTCGTGCTTAGATTTGTCGATTTGTGACCCCTCGCTGGTCCTGGACTATGAGTGGTCTGTCCATGACGATCTGCACGGAAGTGACCATTTCCCTGTTCTTTTAAAACCCTTATTAACTGAAAACATCTCTGTCTCACAACATCTTAATTATAAGAAGGCAAACTGGAATCTTTTTGCCACCAATATTTTGAAAGAATTCCAGGACACTGATTTTCTTCAGAGGCCAGACCCAGCTGAATCTCTGACTAACACTGTGATAAAGTGTGCTAAAACCTGTATTCCAATGTCTTCCAATAAACTCCAAATGCCCAAAACACCCTGGTTTAATTTAGACTGCCAACAAATTTCAAAAGTTCGCAAACGGGCTCAGCGTCGGGTATACCAACGACCTTCAGGTTCCAACGCTCGAGCCCATCAGAAACTCCGCGCCAAATCAAGACACACTTTCAAAATCAGTAAACGTCAGTCTTGGAGAAACTTTTGCTCCGGGCTGACATCAAAAACTTCAAAGAAAAAAGTCTGGAACATCATCAGAAAAATCAAAGGGAAAAACACCAACCCCTCCATTCATCACCTGAAACTTGCCGATGCTCTGATCACTGACAAAGAAGCTGTTGCCAATCTGTTGGCCTCCACCATCCAACAGAACTCCTCATCTTCAAATAAATCTGCAGCCTTTTTAAAAAACAAACAGCTCAGAGAGAAATCTTTATACAATTTCACATCAGACAACTCTGAAGCCTACAATCTCCCTTTTTCAATCAATGAACTGAAAACAGCTTTACAAACCTGCACTGATTCTGCCCCTGGTCTGGATGATATTCATTATCAGGTTTTGAAACATTTTCCAGAAAGCTGTCTCCAGACTCTTCTTAAAGTATACAACCATATCTGGACCACAGGGTACTTTCCGCCCTCCTGGCGGAAAGCCCTGATCATTCCAATTCCAAAGCCTGCAAAGGACCTTACCAACCCTTCCAACTATCGTCCGATAGCTCTGACTAGCTGCCTCTGTAAGTTGATGGAAAAGATGGTCAACTCCCGTCTGATGTGGAAGCTGGAAACCGATGGCCTTTTGGCCAGTCAACAGTGCGGTTTCCGGAAATACCACTCGACAGTTGACCATCTAATCCGTCTGGAAACCACCATCCGCAATGCCTTTGTCAATAAACAGCATGTGGTCGCTATCTTTTTCGACCTCGAAAAAGCATATGATACCACATGGAAATCAGGAATTCTTCTGGACCTGCACAGACTTGGTTTCCGTGGTCACCTGCCTCTGTTCATACAGAACTTTTTGGCTGATCGACAGTTCCAGGTGCGTGTTGGCACCACACTCTCTGACATCCATGGGCAGGAGTTGGGTGTCCCTCAAGGGAGCATCCTTTCTCCTGCTCTTTTCAGCATTAAAATCAACGACATTGTGAAATCGGTAAGCCAGGGCTCTGAGTCCTCTCTGTTCGTTGACGACTTTGCGCTGTACGCAGTGGGAGCTTCTTACCCCAGCGTACAGCGTCGACTCCAACTTTGTGTCAACAAGATCCAGCAGTGGGCCGAGGAAAACGGGTTTACCTTCTCACGTACCAAAACTCAGTCAATCCATTTTCACAATTTTCGTCAATTTTTTGCTGATCCTGAAATTCGTCTGGACAAGTCCACCATTCCAGCTGTAAAAGAAGCCAAATTCCTTGGAGTTATTTTTGATCAAAAACTCAACTTTCTCAGCCACATTAAAAATCTCAAAACCTCTTGCCAGAAAGCTCTGAATATTCTGCGGGTCGTAGCACACACTGACTGGGGCGCTGATAAGAAAACTTTGCTGCATCTCTACAGAGCCCTGGTCCGCTCCAAACTGGACTATGGTTGTGCTGTGTACGGGTCTGCAAGACCCTCTTATCTGAAACTCTTGGACCCTATCCACCATCAAGGGCTTCGTCTCTGTCTTGGAGCATTTCGCACCACCCCTGTGCACAGCCTGTACGCAGAGGCAGGTGAACCCTCACTGTCCAACCGCAGGCTGAAAATGTCTCTAAATTACTACATCAGACTGTTCTCAGAACCACAGAATCCTGCCTATGACTGTGTCTTTGACCCCCAGTTTCAAAACAAATTCGAAAACAACCCTAACTGTATTCCGCCGTTTGGTGTTCGTATGCAGCCTCACGCGCGGAATGCAGGTCTAGACCTAGGAGTTGTGTCTGATTTTTCCAAGTTTCCGGATCAGCCTCCGTGGACCTTTTTCACACCAGAGATTCGTTTTGATCTCGCAGCTTTTCGTAAAGAGTCCACCAGCTCTCAGGCATACAAGGCATTGTATGCTGACCTCTGTTCAAAATTTCCATCCTGTCAGAAAATTTTCACTGACGGTTCCAAGTCTGAGGATGGAGTGGCCTGTGCAGCCTATTGCCCTGGTGCTCCTTCTCAGATACTGTTAAAACATATACCTCCAGATGCCTCTGTCTATTCTGCTGAACTTACTGCTCTGGTTCTGGCATTGAAAATAATTTCACAATCTACCAAGAGGGACTTTCTGGTTCTGTCGGATTCGCTGTCAGCTTTGGAGGCCATAGCTGGCCGCAACCTTCAGCATCCAGAACTTTTACGTTTCTTTGAACTTTTTAGCAAGTTGAAAGTGGATGGTTACAACATTATTCTGGCTTGGGTTCCTGGTCATGTTGGCATCGGAGGTAACGAAATGGTTGATCGTTTAGCCAAGAATGCCACAAGAGAGAAATTGTCCAACATATATATCCCCTGCTCAGATCTGAAACCCAAAATTAATGATTATGTGAGAGACCTCTGGCAGGAGGATTGGAATACCCAGACGGATAACAAACTCTTTCGGATCCGTCCAAACCTTAATGAGTTCCTCCCATCTACGTCTGGTGGTCGTAAAGAGGAAAGGGTTCTGTGCCGGCTGCACACCGGCCATTCGTATTTTACTCATTCCTACCTTTTAAAGAGTGAAGAAGCTCCGTGGTGCATTCCATGTCATGTGCCACTCACAATGAAACATATTCTTTTAGAGTGTTGGGACTTGCACGATGTGAGACACAAACATTTTACAGCGGAGTCCATGAAGATCCTGTTCAGGGATGTCCCGCCTGACGTGATCCTTGACTTTTTGAGAGAGATTAACATTTTTCATCTGATTTAAGATTTTACGGAAGAAAGATTTTTAATGAAGTTTCTGGTGCGTTTCTAGAAGATGTCATTTAAAGAGATGTGTGAAAGTTTTTTTTTTTTTTTTTTTTTTTTTTTTTTTAATGACTTGAGTTGATTTTAACGTGGTGACAGCCCTGATGTGGCCCCTTGCGGTCGGCTGGGCTATAAGCAACATTATCTTATCCTAGGGTACTTTCCGCCCTCCTGGCGGAAAGCCCTGATCATTCCAATTCCAAAGCCTGCAAAGGACCTTACCAACCCTTCCAACTATCGTCCGATAGCTCTGACTAGCTGCCTCTGTAAGTTGATGGAAAAGATGGTCAACTCCCGTCTGATGTGGAAGCTGGAAACCGATGGCCTTTTGGCCAGTCAACAGTGCGGTTTCCGGAAATACCACTCGACAGTCGACCATCTAATCCGTCTGGAAACCACCATCCGCAATGCCTTTGTCAATAAACAGCATGTGGTCGCTATCTTTTTCGACCTCGAAAAAGCGTATGACACCACATGGAAATCAGGAATTCTTCTGGACCTGCACAGACTTGGTTTCCGTGGTCACCTGCCTCTGTTCATACAGAACTTTTTGGCTGATCGACAGTTCCAGGTGCGTGTTGGCACCACACTCTCTGACATCCATGGGCAGGAGTTGGGTGTCCCTCAAGGGAGCATCCTTTCTCCTGCTCTTTTCAGCATTAAAATCAACGACATTGTGAAATCGGTAAGCCAGGGCTCTGAGTCCTCTCTGTTCGTTGACGACTTTGCGCTGTACGCAGTGGGAGCTTCTTACCCCAGCGTACAGCGTCGACTCCAACTTTGTGTCAACAAGATCCAGCAGTGGGCCGAGGAAAACGGGTTTACCTTCTCCCGTACCAAAACTCAGTCAATCCATTTTCACAATTTTCGTCAATTTTTTGCTGATCCTGAAATTCGTCTGGACAAGTCCACCATTCCAGCTGTAAAAGAAGCCAAATTCCTTGGAGTTATTTTTGATCAAAAACTCAACTTTCTCAGCCACATTAAAAATCTCAAAACCTCTTGCCAGAAAGCTCTGAATATTCTGCGGGTCGTAGCACACACTGACTGGGGCGCTGATAAGAAAACTTTGCTGCATCTCTACAGAGCCCTGGTCCGCTCCAAACTGGACTATGGTTGTGCTGTGTACGGCTCTGCAAGACCCTCTTATCTGAAACTCTTGGACCCTATCCACCATCAAGGGCTTCGTCTCTGTCTTGGAGCATTCCGCACCACCCCTGTGTACAGCCTGTACGCAGAGGCAGGTGAACCCTCACTGTCCAACCGCAGGCTGAAAATGTCTCTAAATTACTACATCAGACTGTTCTCAGAACCACAGAATCCTGCCTATGACTGTGTCTTTGACCCCCAGTTTCAAAACAAATTCGAAAACAACCCTAACTGTATTCCGCCGTTTGGTGTTCGTATGCAGCCTCACGCGCGGAATGCAGGTCTAGACCTAGGAGTTGTGTCTGATTTTTCCAAGTTTCCGGATCAGCCTCCGTGGACCTTTTTCACACCAGAGATTCGTTTTGATCTCGCAGCTTTTCGTAAAGAGTCCACCAGCTCTCAGGCATACAAGGCATTGTATGCTGACCTCTGTTCAAAATTTCCATCCTGTCAGAAAATTTTCACTGACGGTTCCAAGTCTGAGGATGGAGTGGCCTGTGCAGCCTATTGCCCTGGTGCTCCTTCTCAGATACTGTTAAAACATATACCTCCAGATGCCTCTGTCTATTCTGCTGAACTTACTGCTCTGGTTCTGGCATTGAAAATAATTTCACAATCTACCAAGAGGGACTTTCTGGTTCTGTCGGATTCGCTGTCAGCTTTGGAGGCCATAGCTGGCCGCAACCTTCAGCATCCAGAACTTTTACATTTCTTTGAAGTTTTTAGCAAGTTGAAAGTGGATGGTTACAACATTATTCTGGCTTGGGTTCCTGGTCATGTTGGCATCGGAGGTAACGAAATGGTTGATCGTTTAGCCAAGAATGCTACAAGAGAGAAATTGTCCAACATATATATCCCCTGCTCAGATCTGAAACCCAAAATTAATGATTATGTGAAAGACCTCTGGCAGGAGGATTGGAATACCCAGACGGATAACAAACTCTTTCGGATCCGTCCAAACCTTAAGGAGTTCCTCCCATCTACGTCTGGTGGTCGTAAAGAGGAAACGGTTCTGTGCCGGCTGCACACCGGCCATTCGTATTTCACTCATTCCTACCTTTTAAAGAGTGAAGAAGCTCCGTGGTGCATTCCATGTCATGTGCCACTCACAATGAAACATATTCTTTTAGAGTGTTGGGACTTGCACGATGTGAGACACAAACATTTTACAGCGGAGTCCATGAAGATCCTGTTCAGGGATGTCCCGCCTGACGTGATCCTTGACTTTTTGAGAGAGATTAACATTTTTCATCTGATTTAAGATTTTACGGAAGAAAGATTTTTAATGAAGTTTCTGGTGCGTTTCTAGAAGATGTCATTTAAAGAGATGTGTGAAAGTTTTTTTTTTTTTTTTTTTAATGACTTGTGAGTTGATTTTAACGTGGTGACAGCCCTGATGTGGCCCCTTGCGGTCGGCTGGGCTATAAGCAACATTATCTTATCTTATCTCACCTCGGGTCCATAGAGCAAGAGCATAAAACAGCATGGACAACATTTATTTTGGATACTTCTAATGGTCTAACTAGAGCGGGAATAGAACGAATAAACGACTCCATTCGTACTTATGTTTGGTGTTTGCTAGGTTCACAAGCACAAGCAAGATCGAACATAACTGATCCTTCTACTGGCTTTGATGCACAAAAACAGTACTTGGCAAATTTAGAGGATTCTATTAATTCTGCAATTGATTTGCCTTCAAGTATTAAAAGGTACCAAAATGTTTTGCAATACGCAAGATCGAAAGTAGACTTTGCTGTTGGCACTGGTTTATACATGCTGCCTTCTGACCTCAGACTTCAGATAGGAACAATAATAAACTATAATAATGAAATCCTTGTGGCTGGTAAAGAAGAGAAGGTCGGAAAAAACGACACAAATTCTAAGCCAGCAATAGCAATAACAAAAGAAGCCCCACCAATCCCCGAGCCCCCCTCTAAACCCCATCCAATCCCCGAGACCCCCTCAAAACCCCATCCAATCCCCGTGGCCTCAAAAAATAATGACCATGAATATGAAAAGACGGCACTTGTTATTGGATTAACTGCCCTAGGATTACTTGGTCTTTATCTTACTATAAAGTAACCCAACTATTAAGACAACTAATGTCCATAAGTGCTCAGCCATAAAGCCAACTACTTTACTTGCGGCAGACAAAAGCCAGCTAACGATCCCCCCTATTATACCAGGCAAAGAGTCTATTGCTTTACTGGCTAATTTTTTTAATAAACTTGCAAGATGATCAAGTTGTTTTTTTACCCATCCCTCCGGGGTTGCAACCTTGCCGTGGTCGGAGGGCTTGCGTGGTCCAGTGATCTTCTAGGCTTTGCTGACGGGGGCATCGATAGTCGACTAGATGGTTAGTTGTCGTGAACGCTTCTAGGCCTGTATAGCCAAGCTGCTGACTGGCCAAGCATTACGTGGTAGGAATTGATGCTCCTGGTAGGGTTTCCCATGTCAGAAAGGTTAGGAGTGAGGGCCCAGACAAATAGTAACCCACCTTTTCCCTATTCTATCTTCTGCCTTTCTTAATGGATCTTTTCATTATTCGTCTCCCCTTCAAGCCTTCTGTTCCACACTCTTTTTTTCTCTGATACTTGAGTCGCTGCCGTAAGCAGCGGGGAAGCCCAAGTTACAGTTACCTGGCGAGGGGCTGAGTGGCTGATCCCAATTCAGTCGCTAAGGTGCACTGTCTGGTTTTCATGCGGGACGGTACCAGGCTCACGGACGCCATTCTATGGCCATCCATTGTCCCTTCCCCAGCACGGCAGCTCTCCTGGGGTGACCGTTTATCTCTGCCGGTATTTAAAACCTTCATGGCCTCAATAAACATAAAAACAGGAAAAAGAAGAAAACTGGGTTCCGACCCTTCCAGGGATACGGACTCGGATTCTGACACTGAAGTTCGGAATAGGATAGGTGCATGGCCCTCTTGGCTGATTATCCAGTCGGCAGATAGCGAGCGACCCATTACTAAGTTGAGTCCTTTTGCTGTTGCAAAGGGGCTGAAAGGTCTTGCAGGCGCAGAGCCGAAATCAGTCAAGAGGTTGAGGGATGGTTCCTTGCTGGTACAGGTCGACCGAAAAGTCCACTCGGACAACTTATTGAGATCCGAAAGCCTTGTAAATTACCCCATCCGGGTGTCCGCTCACAAAAGTCTCAACTCCTCGAAAGGCGTCATCCGTTGCCGAGAATTGTTCGGGATATCTGAGGGAGAGATAAAGGCTGAGTTGGCT
The DNA here is from genome assembly GCA_033310375.1 of Conus canariensis. Classification (NCBI taxonomy): domain Eukaryota; kingdom Metazoa; phylum Mollusca; class Gastropoda; order Neogastropoda; family Conidae; genus Conus; species Conus canariensis. The sequence continues at coordinate 21,882 of JAMYXO010001038.1, forward strand.
GATCAGGGAGTGGTCGAGGTCAGGAGGGCGACTTTTCGGAAAGGTGCGGAGAGGAAACCTACCAACACTCTGTTCCTCACCTTTGCTAAACCGACTCTTCCAGAGTCCATAAAGGTGGGGTACCTGAGAGTGAAAGTAGCCCTGTATGTGCCGTCCCCACTGAGGTGCTTCAAATGTCAACGCTTTGGACATGTCAAAGAGAGATGCCCGGGAGAGGAGGTGTGTGCCACCTGCAGCAAAGCAGTTCATGATGGTGGATGCGAATCCGCGAAATGCGTGAACTGCGATGGTGACCACCCTTCCTTTTCAAGAGACTGCCCTGTCTGGCGAATCGAAAGCGAAATCCAGCGAGTTAAAACAGAAAAAAAGATTTCGTTCTTCGAAGCAAAAAAGCTGGTGCAGGAGCAGAGGGGAACCCCGCTTCTTTTCTCGACAGTAGTCAAAAAATCGCTCAGAGTACCTCAGGTAGAAGTAGGCGTTCAGACAGACCCATGTGGTCTTGAACCTCTGAAATGTATTCCGACTTCAAGAACATCGCAAGAGAAAACGGCCGTTGGTGGGGGCCATAAACCCACCAGAGGATGCACTTCCAGTGCATCCTCTAAGCCTGCAGCTGTGCGGGCTGCCCAGCAAGGGGGTCGCCCCGAGACGGCCCCCAAGCCGAGACCACCTCCCAAGGGAGGAGCCCCGACAGTGGCGTCGGGCAAAGTGGCGTTGGTGGAGTGCAGGGGAAAGCCTCCACCAACGCCATCAAAACCATTGAGTTCTTCCCCTCCAGGGAAGAAGAAACATCAAATTCCACCGGACAGACTGAAAAAAGCGGAGCTGAAATTACAAAATACATTTGATGCTCTATATGACGAAGAGGAAGAGGACATAGACATGGATGATTAAGATCCTCATCCACAATGGATACAGTCTTGCAATGGAATATTAGGGGACTGTCTTCCAATTTTGAAGAATTGCAGCTGTTGTGCCGTGAGGCTAGGCCCATGCTAGTTTCACTGCAAGAAACTCTTCTAAAGTCTGACAAAACTTTTTCACTTTCTGGCTACAGCTCTCTAAACCTACCTGTACAATCTGTTGAACATGGCGTTTCTGGCGGAGTAGCTTTGTTCATTCACAACTCTGTTCTGTACAGCCCAGTTGCTCTGCAGACTCCGCTGCAGGCAGTGGCAGCTCGGGTTACTCTTCACAAAACAGTTACTGTCTGTAGTTTGTATCTATCTCCAAATATCTGCGTCACTAAACGGGGCCTCATTTCGCTCTTGGAGCAGCTTCCCAGACCCTTCCTGCTGTTGGGGGATCTGAATGGCCACTCTCCTCTATGGGGAAGTGAGAGAACATCACCAAGGGGTCTGCTTTTAGAGGAAGTGTTTTCGGAGCTTGATCTGTGTGTCTTGAATGGGAAATCGCCAACTTACTTTCACTCCGCTAATGGCACCACATCTTGTCTGGATCTTTCTGTCTGTGACCCATCTTTGTTTTTGGATTTTGTTTGGGAGGTTGATGAGGACCTGCATGGTAGCGACCACTTTCCTGTGTTGCTTCGGTATACGAACGCAGAGAGTGAGTCTTTACCAGAACGCCTCAATTTCAACAAAGCAGATTGGGACCTCTTTGCCACTAAGTTTCTTATGGATCTGGAAGAGGACAAGATCCTGCAAAGTGAAGATCCGGCAGGAAGTCTTTCAGATTTCATACTGAATTGCGCAAAGTCAACCATCCATACATCTTCCAAGAAGCCCCTAATGCCAAAAGTTCCTTGGTTCAACTCTGAATGCAAGGAAATTAACAAAACCCGCAAAAGAGCTCAACGTCGGGTCTCTTGCAGACCTTCGATGCCCAACGTTCGAGCACATCAGAAACTGAGGGCCAAATCCAAACACATATATAAGACCAGTAAACGTTTATCTTGGAAACAGTTTTGCTCAAGTCTCACATCCAAGACATCGAAGAAAAAAGTGTGGAAAATCATCAAGAAAATCAAAGGGAAGAACACCTGTCCCACTGTGAACCATCTCAAGTTTTCTGACTCTTTAATAACAGAGAAAAAAGCAGTTGCTAATCTGCTTGCTTCAACCATTGAAAAGAATTCCTCCTCTTCTAACAAATCAGCCAGTTTTGTCAAAATCAAAGCCCTCAAAGAAAAATCACCCTGCAACTTTTCATCAGATAACATGGAAGACTACAATCTTCCTTTCACTTTAAACGAATTGAAATCTGCCTTACTTTCTTGCAGCGATTCCTCTCCGGGTATAGATGAAATCCATTACAAACTTTTGAAACATCTTCCGCAAAAAGGTCTGCACATCCTGCTACATGTCTACAACCATGTATGGACTACTGGTTTCTTTCCACCTTCTTGGCGAAAAGCCCTCATCATTCCCATTCCCAAACCTGGAAAAGATCTTTCTAACCCATCAAACTACCGTCCCATAGCTTTGACCAGCTGTGTCTGCAAGTTGATGGAGAAAATGGTCAATGCTAGACTCATGTGGAAACTCGAAACCGATGGCCTTTTGGCGAAAGAACAGTGTGGTTTCCGCAAACATCGAACCACAGTTGACCATTTGATCCGTCTGGAATCTACGCTTCGGAACGCCTTTCTGAACAAACAACACGCAGTGGCTATTTTCTTTGACTTGGAGAAGGCCTACGATACCACCTGGAAATCTGGGATACTTCATGATCTCTATGATCTTGGTTTTCGGGGTCATCTTCCACTTTTCATTCAAAATTTTTTGGCAGAACGACAGTTTCAGGTCCGGGTTGGCACCACTCTCTCTGATGTTCATGAGCAGGAGTTGGGTGTTCCGCAAGGAAGCATACTGTCTCCTGCCCTCTTTAGCATCAAGATCAACAACATTGTTAAATCTGTTCAACAGGGTTCAGACTGCTCATTGTTTGTGGATGATTTTGCTGTTTACGCAACTGGAAGCCTGTACCCGAGTGTCCAGCGCAGGCTCCAGCTTTGTGTAGATAAAATTCATCGGTGGGCGGATGAAAATGGCTTCGTTTTTTCTCCTACAAAGACACAGTGCATTCACTTCCATAATTTCCGTCAGTTTTTTCCAGATCCTGTAATTCAAATAGGGAAATCTCCCATTCCAGCTGTCAAAGAGGCCAAATTTTTAGGAGTTATTTTTGACCAGAAACTCAACTTTCTCAGCCACATTAAAAACCTCAGAACTTCTTGCCAGAAAGCTTTGAATATTCTGCGGGTTGTAGCACACACTGACTGGGGCGCTGATAAGAAAACTTTGCTGCACCTCTACAGAGCCTTGGTCCGTTCCAAACTGGACTATGGTTGTGCTGTGTACGGCTCTGCAAGACCGTCTTACCTAAAACTCTTGGACCCTATCCACCATCAAGGGCTTCGTCTCTGTCTTGGAGCATTCCGCACCACCCCTGTGTACAGCCTGTATGCAGAGGCAGGTGAACCCTCACTGTCCAACCGCAGGCTGAAACTGTCTCTGAATTATTATATCAGACTGTTCTCGGAACCAGAAAACCCTGCCTATGACTGTGTTTTTGACCCTCCGTTCCAAAGTAAATTTGAAAACAACCCTAACTGTATTCCGCCGTTTGGTCTTCGTATGCAGCCTCACGTGCGGAATGCAGGTCTGGACTTAGGAGTTGTGTCCGATTTTTCCAAGTTTCCAGATGAGCCTCCGTGGACCTTTTTCGCACCAGAGATTTGTTTTGATCTTGCAGCTTTTCGCAAAGAGTCTACCAGCTCTCTGGCATACAAGGCATTGTATTCTGACCTCTGTTCAAAATTTCCATCTTATCAGAAAATTTTCACTGACGGTTCCAAGTCTGAGGATGGAGTGGCCTGTGCAGCCTACTGCCCTGGGGCTCCTTCTCAGATACTGTTAGAACATATACCTCCAGATGCTTCTGTCTATTCTGCTGAACTTACTGCTCTGGTTCTGGCATTGAAGATAATCTCACAATCTAAGAAGAGGGACTTTCTGGTTCTGTCAGATTCACTGTCAGCTTTGGAGGCCATAGCTGGCCGCAACCTTCAGCATCCAGAACTTTTATATTTCTTTGAGCTTTTTAGCAAGTTGAAAGCGGATGGTTACAACATTATTCTAGCTTGGGTTCCTGGTCATGTTGGCATCGGAGGGAATGAAATGGTTGATCGTTTAGCCAAGAATGCCACAAGAGAGAAATTGTCCAATATTTATATCCCTTGCTCAGATCTGAAACCCAAAATTAACGATTATGTGAGAGACCTCTGGCAGGAGGATTGGAACACACAGACGGATAACAAACTCTTTCAGATCCGTCCAAACCTTAAGGAGTTCCTCCCATCTACGTCTGGTGGTCATAAAGAAGAAACAGTTCTGTGCCGGCTGCACACCGGCCATTCGTATTTTACCCATTCGTACCTTTTAAAGAATGAAGAAGCGCCGTGGTGCATTCCATGTCATGTGCCACTCACAATGAAACATATTCTTTTAGAGTGTTGGGACTTGCACGAAGTGAGACACAAACATTTTACAGCAGAGTCCATGAAAATCCTGTTCAGGGATGTTCCGCCTGACGTGATCTTTGAGTTTTTGAGAGAGATTAACATTTTTCATCTGATTTAAGATTTTACGGATGAAAGATTTTTAATGAAGTTTCTGGTGCGTTTCTAGATGATGTCTTTTAAAGAGATGTGTGAAAGGTGGTTTTTTTTTTTTTTTTTTTTTAATGACTTGTGAGTTGATTTTAACGTGGTGACAGCCCTGATGTGGCCCCTTGCGGTCGGCTGGGCTATAAGCAACATTATCTTATCTTATCTTTTTACCCATGATTTATCTGATGGTGGTCCTGGTGGCACTGCTCCCCCACCACCGCCGCCTGTAAGAGCCATCACCAGTGTACTTATTGCAAATCCTAAGGCTGTTATAACACTTGCTAATGTGACACCTTGCTCTCTAAACAGTGTTCGTATTCGTTCTGCTAGCGTTGTGTCTTCATACAAAATTCTGTTGATGATTTCTCTTATTCTGCTCACTTGCCCTCCGGGGGTTGCAACCTTGCCGTGGTCGGAGGGCTTGCGTGGTCCAGTGATCTTTTAGGCTTTGCTGACGGGGGCATCAATACTCGACTAGATGTTAGTTGTTGTCAATGCTTCTAGGCCTGTATAGCCAAGCTGCTGACTGGCCAAGCATTACGTGGTAGGAATTGATGCCCCTGGTAGGGTCTCCCATGTCAGAAAGGTTAGGAGTGAGGGCCCAGACAAATAGTAACCCACCTTTTTCCTATTCTGTCTTCTGCCTTTCTTAACGGTTCTTTTCTTTCTTCGTCTCCCTTTCAAGCCTTCTTTTGCACACTCTTTTTCTCTCTGTGGTCTTCTTAAGATCCGCCGCGTTCGCCGTGCGGTGCGACCTGTGACGGAGGGGGATGAGATCCTGGTGATTGAGAGGGCCAACGCCCTCAACACATCACTTTGGCTCGGACCTCTCCTAGACAGGAGGTACACTCTGGCCCGGGTGTATCAATCGGCTTCCCCTTCATGGGGCTGGGTCAAGACAGGCAGTTCTCCGACTGGCCAAGGTAACCCCTGCAGTGCTCAGCTCTCTGTTCCCGGGAGTTGGGCATGATCAGGGGGGATAGGGTCAGTAGGCTTCTGTTTGTCGTATATCTCTCCTGAAGCCTGGAAGGGGTCAAGACAATGAGTTCTTGGCCCTGGCCCCTTAGTTGGACTCCATGGTGGGTGGGTAAGGGAGAGACGAAATTTCTAAACATAAATCATGGCTTTATCCAAAATCACACCCCCCATAAAAAAGAGGAAGGCAGTGGACCCCATTTCTGGTCATAACGATTCCGACAGTGACTCGGATATGGAGACGAGACAGAGGACAGGTTTTTGGGCTTCCTGGCTTGTGGTTGAAGGGACAGAGCAGGAAAAGCCTATTTCTGCTCTGAGTCCTTTTGCTATTCAGAAGGGCTTTCAGGGTCTAGCAGGTGACCCTCAGTCAGTGAAAAGGCTACGGAATGGCACTTTCCTCGTCCAGTGCAGATCAAAGAGGCAATCGGAGCAGCTGCTGAGGGCAACAAAACTTGTGGACAGAGAGATCCGGGTGACCCCCATAAGCAGTTAAATTCGACCAAAGGGGTTATTCGGTGCCCGGATTTGAAAGGTGTCTCGGAAGCGGAGATCAAGACGGAACTTGCGTCCCAAGGTGTGACAGAGGTACATAGGGTGACAGTCAAAAAAGGTGCAGAAAGAGTGCCCACCAACACCCTCTTTCTGACATTCTGCAACCCTGTGCTGCCTCCGGTCATTAAAGTCGGATACTTAAATGTACGTGTCCAACTGTATGTCCCATCCCCGTTGAGGTGTTTCAAATGCCAGAAGTTTGGACATGTCAGAGACCGCTGTTCTGGGCAGGAGGTGTGTGGTGTTTGTTGCAAGGCAACCCATGATGGGCCGTGTAAAGACCCGGCTCATTGTGCGAACTGCGGTGGCGACCACCCCTCCTCTTCACGCAACTGCCCTGTTTGGGTTCAGGAGTCCACCATCCAAAGAGTGAAGACTGAAAAGAAAATTTCGTTTTTTGAGGCCCGCAAACAGGTTGTTGGCAGTCAGACGTCAACAGTGTCTTCTTATGCTTCCGTTACAAAGAAAGTTTCCACCCGTTCAGTCTGCTGCCAGACTGACAATTTTACTTTCACCAAGACATTGCAAGAAAGACCGTTAAGCTTTGGTGGAAGCAAGTCCACCGCCTCCCAACCCAAAGTGGGTGCCCCTGGTGGAGGCAAAAAATCCGCCACCCCTCAGACTGCCCAGCAGTCTACTACATCTGCTGCTGGGCAGATGAAAAAGCCAGGCCTCCCGCCTCGAACTTCCTCGAGCAGTGCCCGTGCGGGCAAGGGAGTTCAACCAAGTGTGGAGATGGTGGAGATGAGGAAGAAACCTCCACCATCTCCAAAATCCAGACCTTCTTCACCTGTGGGCAAGTCTGCCAGCAGGTCTGAAGACCCAAACAGTCCAGTGAAACTAAGCAATAAATTTGCTCCACTGAACGCAGACGATGACGAGGAGATGACCTGACTTCTCTCCTGTTCATCCTCTGCACCATGGATAGTAGTAAACTAATCCATTGGAATATCCGTGGCCTAAATTCAAATTTTGAGGAGCTGCAACTTCTGTGTCAAACTGTAAAACCTTCCGTCGTGGCTCTTCAGGAAACTAAAATTCAAAGCCAGAAGACCTTCACTCTTTCTGGCTTTAATATTCTTTCTAAACCTGCACAACCATCCACATTGGGACTGTCAGGTGGTGTTGCCCTTCTTTTACACAAAACTTTGCTGTTTAGTCCTGTCGCTCTGACTACCTCCCTTCAGGCTGTAGCTGCGAGAGTCACTCTCCACAAGACTGTTACAATCTGCTCACTGTATCTGCCACCTTCTGTCCCGGTTTGTCGTCAGGACCTTGTCAGTCTGATCGAAGAACTTCCTCGACCTTTTTTGCTGTTGGGTGACTTTAATGGTCACAATCCTCTTTGGGGTAGTGTCAGTTCGTCATCCAGAGGTCTGCTTCTTGAGGATGTCCTTTCAGACTTTGATTTGTGTTGTCTGAACGATGGAGCTCCAACTTACCTCCACTCTTCCACAGGTTCACTTTCGTGCTTAGATTTGTCGATTTGTGACCCCTCGCTGGTCCTGGACTATGAGTGGTCTGTCCATGACGATCTGCACGGAAGTGACCATTTCCCTGTTCTTTTAAAACCCTTATTAACTGAAAACATCTCTGTCTCACAACATCTTAATTATAAGAAGGCCAACTGGAATCTTTTTGCCACCAATATTTTGAAAGAATTCCAGGACACTGATTTTCTTCAGAGTCCAGACCCAGCTGAATCTCTGACTAACACTGTGATAAAGTGTGCTAAAACCTGTATTCCAATGTCTTCCAATAAACTCCAAATGCCCAAAACACCCTGGTTTAATTTAGACTGCCAACAAATTTCAAAAGTTCGCAAACGGGCTCAGCGTCGGGTATACCAACGACCTTCAGGTTCCAACGCTCGAGCCCATCAGAAACTCCGCGCCAAATCGAGACACACTTTCAAAATCAGTAAACGTCAGTCTTGGAGAAACTTTTGCTCCGGGCTGACATCAAAAACTTCAAAGAAAAAAGTCTGGAACATCATCAGAAAAATCAAAGGGAAAAACACCAACCCCTCCATTCATCACTTGAAACTTGCCGATGCTCTGATCACTGACAAAGAAGCTGTTGCCAATCTGTTGGCCTCCACCATCCAACAGAACTCCTCATCTTCAAATAAATCTGCAGCCTTTTTAAAAAACAAACAGCTCAGAGAGAAATCTTTATACAATTTCACATCAGACAACTCTGAAGCCTACAATCTCCCTTTATCAATCAATGAACTGAAAACAGCTTTACAAACCTGCACTGATTCTGCCCCTGGTCTGGATGATATTCATTATCAGGTTTTGAAGCATTTTCCAGAAAGCTGTCTCCAGACTCTTCTTAAAGTATACAACCATATCTGGACCACAGGGTACTTTCCGCCCTCCTGGCGGAAAGCCCTGATCATTCCAATTCCAAAGCCTGGAAAGGACCTTACCAACCCTTCCAACTATCGTCCGATAGCTCTGACTAGCTGCCTCTGTAAGTTGATGGAGAAGATGGTCAACTCCCGTCTGATGTGGAAGCTGGAAACCGATGGCCTTTTGGCCAGTGAACAGTGCGGTTTCCGGAAATACCACTCGACAGTCGACCATCTAATCCGTCTGGAAACCACCGTCCGCAATGCCTTTGTCAATAAACAGCATGTGGTCGCTATCTTTTTCGACCTCGAAAAAGCGTATGACACCACATGGAAATCAGGAATTCTTCTGGACTTGCACAGACTTGGTTTCCGTGGTCACCTGCCTCTGTTCATACAGAACTTTTTGGCTGATCGACAGTTCCAGGTGCGTGTTGGCACCACACTCTCTGACATCCATGGGCAGGAGTTGGGTGTCCCTCAAGGGAGCATCCTTTCTCCTGCTCTTTTCAGCATTAAAATCAACGACATTGTGAAATCGGTAAGCCAGGGCTCTGAGTCCTCTCTGTTCGTTGACGACTTTGCGCTGTACGCAGTTGGAGCTTCTTACCCCAGCGTACAGCGTCGACTCCAACTTTGTGTCAACAAGATCCAGCAGTGGGCCGAGGAAAACGGGTTTACCTTCTCACGTACCAAAACTCAGTCAATCCATTTTCACCATTTTCGTCAATTTTTTGCTGATCCTGAAATTCGTCTGGACAAGTCCACCATTCCAGCTGTAAAAGAAGCCAAATTCCTAGGAGTTATTTTTGATCAAAAACTCAACTTTCTCAGCCACATTAAAAATCTCAAAACCTCTTGCCAGAAAGCTCTGAATATTCTGCGGGTCGTAGCACACACTGACTGGGGCGCTGATAAGAAAACTTTGCTGCATCTCTACAGAGCCCTGGTCCGTTCCAAACTGGACTATGGTTGTGCTGTGTACGGCTCTGCAAGACCCTCTTATCTGAAACTCTTGGACCCTATCCACCATCAAGGGCTTCGTCTCTGTCTTGGAGCATTCCGCACCACCCCTGTGTACAGCCTGTACGCAGAGGCAGGTGAACCCTCACTGTCCAACCGCAGGCTGAAAATGTCTCTAAATTACTACATCAGACTGTTCTCAGAACCACAGAATCCTGCCTATGACTGTGTCTTTGACCCCCAGTTTCAAAACAAATTCGAAAACAACCCTAACTGTATTCCGCCGTTTGGTGTTCGTATGCAGCCTCACGCGCGGAATGCAGGTCTAGACCTAGGAGTTGTGTCTGATTTTTCCAAGTTTCCGGATCAGCCTCCGTGGACCTTTTTCACACCAGAGATTCGTTTTGATCTCGCAGCTTTTCGTAAAGAGTCCACCAGCTCTCAGGCATACAAGGCATTGTATGCTGACCTCTGTTCAAAATTTCCATCCTGTCAGAAAATTTTCACTGACGGTTCCAAGTCTGAGGATGGAGTGGCCTGTGCAGCCTATTGCCCTGGTGCTCCTTCTCAGATACTGTTAAAAATATACCTCCAGATGCCTCTGTCTATTCTGCTGAACTTACTGCTCTGGTTCTGGCATTGAAAATAATTTCACAATCTACCAAGAGGGACTTTCTGGTTCTGTCGGATTCGCTGTCAGCTTTGGAGGCCATAGCTGGCCGCAACCTTCAGCATCCAGAACTTTTACATTTCTTTGAACTTTTTAGCAAGTTGAAAGTGGATGGTTACAACATTATTCTAGCTTGGGTTCCTGGTCATGTTGGCATCGGAGGTAACGAAATGGTTGATCGTTTAGCCAAGAATGCCACAAGAGAGAAATTGTCCAACATATATATCCCCTGCTCAGATCTGAAACCCAAAATTAATGATTATGTGAGAGACCTCTGGCAGGAGGATTGGAATACCCAGACGGATAACAAACTCTTTCGGATCCGTCCAAACCTTAAGGAGTTCCTCCCATCTACGTCTGGTGGTCGTAAAGAGGAAACGGTTCTGTGCCGGCTGCACACCGGCCATTCGTATTTTACTCATTCCTACCTTTTAAAGAGTGAAGAAGCTCCGTGGTGCATTCCATGTCATGTGCCACTCACAATGAAACATATTCTTTTAGAGTGTTGGGACTTGCACGATGTGAGACACAAACATTTTACAGCGGAGTCCATGAAGATCCTGTTCAGGGATGTCCCGCCTGACGTGATCCTTGACTTTTTGAGAGAGATTAACATTTTTCATCTGATTTAAGATTTTACGGAAGAAAGATTTTTAACGAAGTTTCTGGTGCGTTTCTAGAAGATGTCATTTAAAGAGATGTGTGAAAGGTGTTTTTTTTTTTGTTTTTTTTTTGTTTTTTGTTTTTTTTTAATGACTTGTGAGTTGATTTTAACGTGGTGACAGCCCTGATGTGGCCCCTTGCGGTCGGCTGGGCTATAAGCAACATTATCTTATCTTATCTGCTCACTTGAGTTCGTAATTGTTCTCGGTTATTAGACAACACTTCTAGTCTTGCTGATCTCTCTTGTTCAAGATCTTTTAGTCTTTGTGTTATTCTTTCTTTAACACCAGGTCCTAAGTTGTGGTCATCAGCCTCAACTAGTTTTTCTTTTTCTCTTTTTATATGCTCATCTAGTTCACCCAGTTTTGCTAAATTGTTTGTTAATTCGCCTCTGATGCTTCTCAAAGCATGATCAAGGGCCGTTATTTCTCTCATAGGTAGCGGCGGATCGTGCATAGTTTTTAATGCTGTTTCTTCTGAAAAACTGGTTTCTGCTTGTATTATTTCGTCTGCTGTTGGGCTTAAATCTTTAAGTTCCATATTTTGTATTTGGTTATCTGTTGGGAGTTCTTGTAGTGTGTTTTGAAGTTTAGCAACTGCTTCCCTATCTAATTTTGGTTTAGTAATGCCAAGGCGATTTTGTTCGCTCACACTGAGCCTTTGTCTAATTGTACTCTTTTTTAAAAACTTTGATGAGTCTGGTTTAGTTGTAAGCTGAACAAGTTGTCCGTCGTTTCTCACAAACAAATGGTCATCTTTTGTTTCAAAATCATTAGGGTCTATAAATTCGGGAGGTTCTTGACCTAAACTTTGATAAAATGATCTGACCTTACTTTCTGTTAATTCATGTCGCAATGAGCGCAATGGTTGTGTCAAAGGTGTCATTTCACTCATGTCGTCTCCAGGATCAAAAACATCATCTTCAATGCCTGCCATGTTTTAAAAATAATTTATTTTTGTTTTATAAAAAAATGTCACAAGCATATGGCTCAATTCTTGACCCGCATAGAAGACTGAAAGAGCCCTTTGGCGTGAAGGGAAATAAACAGAATATTATTGTTCCAAATAATCCATCTACTATTGATTCAGATCAGATTCTTACTGTTAAATTTCCAGACCTAGGAGCAGATGAAGTGATTGTGCCGGGATCTGCACGTCTTACTTTCAAAATAGAACTCGAATCAGCAACAGACGCAAACAGGACAGTAGTTCAGAATCTGGGACGGGCAATGGTTAAGAAAATTTCTATAAAACTTGAGGGGCAAGAAATATTTTCTTTACACAATGCAGACATATTTTTAATCTATTGTGATCTATGGCTAACCACGAATGAAAGGGCTGACCTCGCGTTTCAAGGAATCGAAAATAACGAAGCACTAAAACACAGAATAGACGCCGAAGATGCTAAAGACAGCAACAAGGCTGAAGCTGTAAGTTTT